>ML975578.1:0-11943 GCA_010015605.1 Decorospora gaudefroyi
TAAAATCAGATAGATTATCTCCAGCATGCGCTGACCTGCAGCGCGACAATGAGGTTGTGGATAGGTAGAGGATAAGGAGGAATAGCAGCGCAGGCGGCTTTTTCTCCGATCTTGAAACGCTATCGCGACAATAGGCTCCTCAGAATCCTCCGTATCCGTAGAACCTCTTCAATTTCTCCGTATTGCCAAGGAGTTTCCTCTGCGGCGGTAGCGAGATAACAAGATCTAGATCTTGCTACATCGATCGTGAACCAGCACTGAACAGTGAAAACTGCCTCTCATGCATCGCCGCGTCGCTTCCAAGTATGAAAATATTGAATTGTTGATGGCTCAGCCGGGAAGGAAACAGAACAGTCGTTGATGTATCGGAGACTTGATAAGAAAAGGAAACGCCAGAGGACTTACGGGAGAGCTAATCTGTATACATACCCTGTCGAATGCGTCTAAGTGTCGAAGCCATGGGCTCCACATGTCGTTGTTGCCCTGCCGCTCTGGCTCCATCGTGGACTTGGAGCGCTTCATGCTTCATCAGATACAACCGAACTACACGCTACTACTACACGCTTGCTTGCCGTCTCCCCGCAGCGCTAACGGAACTTCCCTGTAAAATAATAAATGATGAGTGAAGATCCATGGGTATCGCGGCAGCCCCAGAGAAGCACAAACCAGCTCCCCCCAGCCGCCCCACTGCACGTCATCGCTTGGGGAACCAATCGCGTCTGCGGTTGATGTGATGTGATGGTCTGGGGCTGCATGCGCGCGCTTAAAATATGAAGACATCGCATCGTGAGGACCCAACGCCCGACGCCTCGCTTCGCCACTGCAATCAACCTGAGCCCAAGTTGGAGGCCGGGGAGAGGTTTATACCAGACATGCTAGACAGGGTATAAACACTGGAGTAAAAAGAAAGAAAGAAAGAAAGAAAGAAAGAAAGAAAGAAAGAAAGGGAAACACGGAAACAAGCACAGCACACTCATGCAAACCATCCATTGCATTGCCAGCTAAACACTACTCACTACACACCACAACACCCGGCCCCCTACCTCGCCCCAGGCCCCAACCCCACCCCACCTCTTCTCGCTTTAACAACAGCAGTCAAACACCTGCCCACCGCCTCCAGATCGCCCAACAACGTAACATGGCCCCGATCACTCGACACCACACCACCCCTCACAACCGAATACCCTTCAGGAACCATTGCAGCCTTGGCAAGTACAACCCCATCTCCACTCGCAAATGCCAGCTCATCATACACATCTGCCCGTTTAATGGCTTCACGACTTTCAACCTTGGCTCCGTAGACGGTGGGCGTACTTTTACCGTATATGAGCGCAATGGGCGGGTAAGAGTTACTTGTAGTGTGTTGCGGGCGATGCTCAAGTTCCTGTTTGAAGGCTTTGACTTCGGCTAGTGTGCGCGTGAGGTACTCGACGGCTTTGTCATAGGGGATTGTTACGTCGGTAGCTGGGGTTGGGGTTGTGGATGTCTCGCCGTGCTCTTGCCCCATTTGCGGGCCCATACCGGCAGATTCTACCATGTCTTCTGCGCCTTTGCTCTGCGTTGCATCTGCAATCTCTTTCGTTGGACTAGTTTTGCGCGCCGGAAAGGTGGGTAGGGCTTGTGAGACTGCGCTCATGAGGCCGCTGACACTAAAGTTGCTGGCATTCGGGGGTTCCGGGCGTGGGACTGGCGCCGCTATACAGGGAGAAAGGCGACATTCTTTCCAGGTATTGACGTCGAAGAAATCGACGGGGTATTCTTCTTTGGTGTCCTTGTTGATGAAGCATTTACCGTCGAGAGGGAGCAGGGCGTAGGAAGTGCGAATGCTGAAGTTTACTTGGGCGGTAAGAACCTTTTTGGAGAACATGACGTCGTCTCCATTGCGGAAGGGACCGAGGATGTTGACGCAGCGCTGAGGTACACCGGCGTATACAACGCCGGCAACTAGGTCCGGTCGCTGGTTGATGGCATGACGCATAAGCAGGCCGCCTAATGAGTGTGCAACGACCCAGGCGCCGCGCTTCTCAGGCGGTACGCCAGGTTGATTGCAAGGTAGCGACGCGAGAAACTCAATCATCCGCCGGCTGAGGTAGTGTGGAGAGAGTCGCCAGTCGTAGCCGTAGTTGTGTAGCCTGAGCGTGCCGTCTCTGACGTTATCGCATGCTTTTAATCGCTTGAACAGACGCTTGGAAATATCGACCGGGCCAATATGAGTCAACATGCCGCTCGGAATAATGGTCTCCTCCATGCGCTCATCGGCGTCGGGGTCGAGAGGAACCTCGAGGTCCACTTTGCGTAGGTTCAGGCCGACTTTGAGAGGCACCCATAACTGTCGATTGGGTGGCTCGGCCGAGCGTAGTACGGAGCCGCGATAGCCTCCCAACACCACCAAGTCGCCCTCCAGCTCCTGTAGCGCTTGTGAGAAGAAAGGATGTGTCTCCATATCCGAGTCTCCGCCCCGAGGTGGCGGCCGCTTCCTCATGGTTGGATTGTGACGGGATGCCGGCGCAGAATTGTCAGGGCGAGAGTCGAGCCGATGCGTTGGGACACCATCGACTTGTCGTGTCGGAAGCGCTGCGCTGGGATTCCGGTTCCTGAAGAGCTCGGTGCTAGAGCCGAGATTGAAGTTCGGAAACGAAGGACTGGGCAGCTTGAAGTTGGAGTCTTGCCAGCTGTCTCTGATGGCTTTGAGCCTACTGTTGACCTGCTCCTGTACGCTCTCAAAGCGCGTGTCGTCGCCAAGCGAGGATGCGAACGATCGTGTGCGGTATACGAGCAGCGAGCCTTCGGAATTCGACCGCCGCAATCGAGGCGGCGGGCGTTCGCTGGCCGACTCGGACGACGGAGCTGCCAGAGACGACGTGCTGGCATCGCTGGACTCGTCCTGGGGCATCGGCGTGGTGCTGCGGGATGCGCTTCTGTGCTGCCGCAGCGAGGACGGGATCGCGCCGTCGTGCTGCGTGATACTGTCGGGTTGTGCCACCGTGTCTCGTCGTCGTCGGTCGGATATACGCGGGCCGGCGTCGAGGGACAGCGCGGACAGGCTGGGCAGGGAAAAGTGAAGGTCTTTGTAGGACTTGGAGATGGACGTCGGCAGCGTGAAGGGCATGTATTTGCGCATGGCATCCCCCATCGAGCCGCCTGAAGATGCCCGTCGTCGCCCGCCCCGCTCTAGCTGTTGTCGCAGTATCGCTCGATGGTCCCCCACCTTCTCGTTCTGGAACGTCTTGGGGCCGGTGCGCCATGGCGAGGGAAGACGCGATGGAGGCTGGGATTGCCGCATGCCGTCGCCATTGCTCTCATGCCGTGACTGTGCCTGTGCCCGTGCCCCTCTCCCCTCCGCCTCGGCTTCAGCGACATCGGGACCGCGGGACGGCGTACGTGGCCATCTCTGCGACGGTTGACCTGTTTCGACCGCTTCTTGCCAGCCCTCAAACAAGCCGCCATCGTCCGTCTCTTCCAGCACCGCCGCCTTTTCCGCTGCCGGTGTTTTGGGCGAGATGAGACGCGTCTGCTGCTGTCCGATGCTCACGCCAATGGCTGACTGCACCGTCTCCAGCTCCAGTGCGCGTTCCTCCGCCGTCTCGTCCTCGGACGGCGTAAGGTCATCGTCCACGATAGAGGCGAATTGGATGTCGGCGAGGGCATTCTGGCGGCGCGTATGAGTACTGAGCACGTCACTCCGTGTGGCGGCCATAGTAGTTCACGAGACAGCTTATACAAGCCCGGCGATGATGTTCTCAGTTATCAGACATGTTATCGCTGCGGTACCTGCCCATCCCGCTGTGGCAGTGTTGGCTTTCCGCCCGCTGCCGAAAGCAGCCCGCACTGGACCTCTCCGACGTACTCCGGTCCCATAGTCGATTGGTGTCCGCTGGCGGGTGAGCGACAGTCTCTGCAAACTGTAGTTGGCAATGGGGCAATGACGGCAAGCGTCATGCATTTCTCGCGTGAAGCAAAACGTCACAGGTTCCATGGGCGAGGGCGTCGTGCCGTTGATTCCGTTGCCAAGAAACCCTCAGCCACAGAACGCCACACTCCACCTTCCAATGATTACATAATTAACAACCCCGCCATCACTTCCAAGTCCAACCACCACTCTCCTCCAAAGATGCCCAAAAGCGAAAACACAATCAAATAGAGTATTCGGCCTCTAAAGTTCCCCCAATTGCGAAAGTCGAAACGTACCCCTCAGCGCCTTCAGCCGCAAAGCCTCTAATTATGTCTCTCCGCCTTACGATGGGGCTTTCCTGGAGCTCGCTTGCGAGCGTTTCTGATTCGCGCGTTCTCTCTTTATCACGACACTTAAACTAGCTCGTCAGTCGCTTCTCCAGCTCACACTCACGCCTACCTACGCTGTCGTGCTTCCTACCGACCTACACGGTGCCTCCATGGCGAAAACCGGATCCGACGAATATCTTATATCACCCCCGCCCGGTCGCCGCCTGCAATGGTACCATCAAACGGATCCTATACTCATTCTAGGAGTCTCACTGGCGATCACGGTCGGTAGTATCTGGTTAGCCGACTCGTTTCGCATCAGCGAGGAAACTGTCGAGCGCTCCAATTTCCTCAGCCTCCTCACCTTCGGTGTCGCGTCTGCAGTGGCATGGAACTGTACCACCTGAGCCGTTTTCCGCGTCGCATCTATCGAAGCCGCCCGTTTCGCGAAGTACGGTGTCCAACAAAGAGATTTAGGCCTCATGTTGGAGATGCGCATTCCTGATAGAGCGTGGATGCATTGGCGGAAGCGGATGTGGAGGAGCAGTGCGTACGCTATCGTGTGCTTTGCGCTATACGTGTCCGTCGGCGCTTTGTATCGGTTCGCTTTCAGTGTCGAGGAACATATTACTATCGCTGGAGGTCGCCAATGCTCGTACGCGCTGATGGGCAACATATGCGGCGAACGCAATCTGTTCGGTTTCTACAGGAGCTTAATTGATCAAGGGGCCAGCTTGCCGACCTACGCTGCGCCTTCGTTGTCGTTCATACGGGGATCGCCAGGGGACTGGGATATCCAAGCATCATGGCACGGACAGACGTTTGCAGCGGACACGGAGCCAAAAACCTGGGGATGGTTAAAGGCATGGCATGTTTTGGGCATTACGTTGCTGGACGACACCGACTCGGCTGGTGGGGGAGATGAGGAATTCAGCTACCTTCTTGACGGAACCTCTCTCCGGGTGGCCGAACATCCTGTATGCGGCCCAATGCTGAGGGGAGCAACCACGAACGGTACGAAGAGCGGTGGCCCGGCCTCACGCGAATACTGGTTTGGGCTGGCAATTGGCGAAATGAAAACTACGTAAGAGCGAATTCCCCGAAACCTCCACGACCCGGACTATAGCAGGCCACCATCCAATTTTACGATCGCTTCAGGATCGTTCGATTTAAATTCAGACGGATGTCCGATGTCCATTGAACGCGAGGCATATGATACACTCGTGGACTATGCGCAGTCGGGCATTTTCTCTTCATCCATGAGGCTTGACTTCTCATTTCTCAGCGACTACCATGGCTATTCTATTGGTGGTGTGCAATCAAAATGGTCATTCCTCGCGGAAAAACGAACTGTTTTCGCTGTCTTGCTTTCCATCTTGCAGCATAACCAAACATATATCTCCCAACCCAATCGCGCGCAGCTGATAGAGAAAGATCTTCTTCGCCAGGAATTTCTAAACCCTGAGCGAGATTACTGCGAATGCTCTTACTCGCCCGGTCTTGAGTACAGCAAACATACCTCTGTCACGATCTACGCCTTCCCCAGGACCCAGTTCTTTGCGTCGCTCCTTGCAATTGTTTGGGGCGTATTGCTCCTGGCCGCTGCGTATCCATTCCGAAGGCTTGTCATTCGTGGGACTCTCGATCAACACATGTCTTTTGGAGGCGACATCGGGAGTGAAAGTATGGCCGGTGCATCAACTGGGAAGTTCAGTGCGACAAGCTCGGGCTTGTGGCAGCTATCGAGGCTGAGCAAGAAAATGGTATAAGGAAAGTCGGACTGGTCGAGGTCCCCATGAGATTGAAAAGAGGAACGGCAGTGAAAATGAACCCTGGGAGGGTATATGTCTGAGAGATGGCTGAGACCACCCACATTAATGTGTATGCTACGCACACTCTTCAGCCACATTATGCATAATGAGTTAACCCGATCAGGTCTGGGAGATATCTGTAAGCAGCGTACATTTTTAGAGTGTACAAGTCTATCAATATTAGGGTTGATAAGAACGCAACCGAGCCAAACAGAAGAACGGAGTTCTCTGCCCGAAGGCTTGCCCAAGGCTTGGTATGCACAGTGGCTGGTGTCACTAACGATGTTACGGTTTAGCCTGTCATACCATTTGGCAACGTCCCTGGTCCGTACTCCTGACGCCAAGGTGTTCGGCTCAGCCGCTGCCGGGTAGTTTTTGCGGGTGAAAGCAGCCTCGGCCTAATTTCGCGGGCAGTTGCTGATGCTGCCAACGAACTTGTTGTACCAGCTGACGGTCCTCCAGTGAAATATGTTCGATCGGTGAGAAGATGTAGACAATTGGTGCGGGGGCGCAATGCAAGCGAGCGCAACGAAGACTACGCCGACGCTGGGGAAATGAGCTGAATGTCGTCGTATTCACCGCGACTAAGGAGGACCTGGGGGCTGTGAAGTTGAACGAAGCGACTACTGATATATAATGCGTGAGTTTGTGCAGTAGCGAAGAGCATCAAGTTTGTCTCGCAGGCTTGAGTCTGAGGACCTCTTGTTCTTCCATTCGTTGTATTTCTTCTTTGTTACCATATCACCATGCGGTCTATCCTCAGCGTCGTTTCCCTGCTCTCTGTGGTCTCAGGTCTTTCTCATGGCCAACCCACTACCCCCCCTTGTGATGAGTCCAAGCCGACAAATGCGACTTCAGTCGTTGAATACAAGATTCCCACGTCTATTGCTAGCCCTATGTCGGCCCATGACGGCTATTACAACAACACAACCTTGATTCCGACTTCTCCCACTGCCTCAGCGACCATTGTACCACACACGCCGGAAGAGCCATGCCCTTGTGCAACGGAGACCGATGGACATACCCCTCCTACCCCTTCCCCCAGCCCCTGGGAGCTTCCGAAAAAACTGGCGCTGAAACGTGACTGGAAGATAGATGCAGGTCGCTATGAGAACCTGAAAGCGGAGAAGTACTGCAAAATGATGTACACGGACGACTCAGTCGTGACGGGCAACAGTACGTAGCAAAGCCTATTTACCCATGCTTGCGCTTACATGATTGTATAGAGCCGGCACTCAAGACCCCCTTGGTCTGGCTCACCATGCCCAACATGACGTTGCCAACTGTCCAGCTCCAGAACAGTGACAAGCTCAAGGCAAGTTGTGAGGCAGGCGCGAACGGGCCACAAAAAATCCGCATGGAGTTTTATGACAAAGGCGCGTACGAATACGCATGGAACAACTGGCATAATGAAGTGCGACCGAACGGCGACTATCTCGTGGTAACCGAGCAACCCGGATGCTGGGACGGACCAGATACAATTCAAGAGCGACGCTTCCTTCGCGCAACGACGGAAGAGCGTGACGACGCCACCATGTCCATTACTTGTAACGTTGAGTCCATTCCGCTCAGCGACGCCGTCGACGAGGACACCCTCAACGATATTGATTTCGACGATTTCGACCCTGCGAACGACCCGTCCGGTCTCACAGTCGACAACGATGCTCCCGGAGCCGCAAACCCAGAGAATGGCACCAGTCCCCAGATTCCGCTGCGAGACCCCAGTGGAGATTCCGGCTTTGACAAGACCCTCGACTACCAGATTGGAATATTGGATCTTGAGACCATGAATTCAAAGTTCAAGCCATTTAACTTCACACTTGACGACTTCTTCGGCGAAAGCGATCTTCCCGACTCAGCGACCCAGAACCTTCAGAAAAGGAGGATCGGCGATCGATTGAGGAGGGCCGCGAAGAAGATTGCCAAAGCCGTCAAGTCCGTAGCCAAGGCCGTCGTCGATGTGGTCAAAAAGGCGGGCGAAGCAATCGTCGAATTCGCGAAAGATGTCGGAGAGGCGCTGAATGACTTTTTCACGTTTGACCGCAGCTTCAACAAGGGTGTTGGCTTCGATACAACAAATAATGCCGGGTTTGTCGAGACGCCATTCGATGGCCTCCGCGGCATCAAACTCCTCGATTTCGAATCGGAATCAGGCGCAAACGTCCAGATCTTTTGCGTCGAATGCGGTGCAAGTGGTGACTTTACCATTCGGGGCGCTCTCAGATTCAGCATTGGAAAGGGTCTTGAAAAGGCCGAGGTGGGTATTAGCGGCAACTTGGAGGCTGCGCTTCAACTCGGCTTCGTGGGATCTCTGGATGTTGAGGGGACTGTGAATAAGAGGGAGGAGACCAAAGAGTTCGAGAAGCGTCTTGTCACGCTTCCGCTCAGCCCCTTCAGCATTCCTGGTATCTTGATCATTGGTCCTTCGGCTTCTCTCGCCACGGGTTTCGACATTACCTTTGAGGCAAGCGGTAAGCTCCTCGCGGGCGCTATCGCTACTTGGGGCAACATCAACGCAGTCCTGGACCTGAAGGACAATGATAACAACAAAGCCGAAGGATTTGTGCCGGTAATTACGCCGGTGTTTGAAGTCGATGGACAGCTCTCAATCAGCACCGGGGTCTTCCTCTCTTTCAAGCTTGCTGTTGGTGTCGACGTTCTCAACGGCAAATTCGAGGCTTCTGCTGGCCTGGTAAACAAGCCCCGGCTGGCCATCACTGCATCCACGGAAGCCGAGTTCGGTCCCAATGGTCCCCAGTTTACCGGCGACTGCAAAGGTGTAGAGCTGGAGCTTGGCTTCACGCATGAAGTATCGGTTGACTTTGTCCTCGCAAAGCTTGAGAAGAGCTTTGTGCTCAAGACTTTTGAAGGGCCATCTTTCCCCCAGTGCATCCCGTAAGATTCACCACATCTTTATTGTTTGCCCTCAACTGACATTCATAGGATCGGGCCCCAACGACGTTCGCTACCGGCTTGGAACAAACGCGCACCCAGCTTTCCCTCTCCTCCGGCGTCCCTCGGCAACATCACATTCGACGGCGGCATCTACACCTCAATGGGCAACCCAGATGGCAGCGTACACGTGCGCTACTCGCCCAACGGAAACGTATACGCCGTCCCCGAAGCCAAGGTCCCAACCAACGTCAAGCAACAAGAATGGTCAGGCTGGTTCGCATCCGACGAGTCGGGCAGCATCACCTTTGGCGACTCGCTCGGCAGGATCTTCCACGGATACCACGACAACATCCAGGAACAAGGCATCAGCAGGCTGCGACTGCACAAGCCCGACAAGCTGCCCAAAACAGCTTGGCCCGTCGTCTTCACTGCCCTGCTTGAAGACGCTGGAAACTCTTCGGCGCTCGCGACGCAGAATCCTACTCTTCTTTTGGCGGATCCGGCGGGCGGCGTCTACGTCCCCATCCTGTGTGTTTATGAGCGCGAAGGCGTGTACCCGAAGCTGTTCATGGCCAACGACACGGAGACTGGGGCGGCGACACTGATGAGCAACGAGCCTGAGGTGATTGCTGGTATTACGGGCGAGAATGTCAAGCGGTGTGGTGCTATGTCTTTGACAAATTGGCGGACTGGGCAACAGGTGCAGGAGGAGTAATGTATTGGTTTTGGTAGGCTGTGTTCGTGCTAGGTTTAATTTCGTAGGGGATGTAATGTAGAAGTCTTTTGCGTAGGCCGTTGTACTTAATAGAATGATTGCGTTCCTATACATATTAGGTTCTCACATTTGGCTACAAAGGAGCGAAAAAATTACAGGTTTCATGTCACCGTGCCATGAAAATACCTAACCTAACCTATATGAGGCGACGGGGAATGCATTTCCCACGTTAAAACAGGTTAGCGTTAGGGTTTACTAACCTGATTAAGAACAAAATGAGGCATACCCCGTGTGCATTCCCCGCAATACTTATCATCTGATTTCTATCAAAGCAACGCGATAGAAAGTTTCACCGACATCAAAAGTTATCTTTTAGACTATAACATCCACTATATTCTATTGTAAGGCGTCGCACTGAGGTGCTGAAAACATGGAGTTCTCGTGGGTCGCGCAACCGTCCGACGCGCCAGCCGCCCGGGGAACAACAACTACTGCGACGACCCACCGCCCGCATAGTTAACCCGCCCGCATTACTCAACGCGATTAAGGACACTATATGCTATCTACGCGAGCATAGGACGCTTATTTGCAAGCAGCACGCGACTGCGCTACAGAATCTCAATGCGCATCTGCGTTAACATCATAGCATTGGGAGTCGGGCACGGAAGCAGATCGTAGAGAGCTATTGTGATTACAACTGGGTTCGTGAACCCGCACGAGGTTACGCTGCCCGCACCGCTCGGTCCGCCGATACTAGAGCTTGGAGTGCCGCTAGACGGCTTTTAATGTATAGAAAATGACTGCGGTTTTCTTACTATT
Source organism: Decorospora gaudefroyi (assembly GCA_010015605.1). NCBI lineage: Eukaryota > Fungi > Ascomycota > Dothideomycetes > Pleosporales > Pleosporaceae > Decorospora > Decorospora gaudefroyi. The sequence goes on from ML975578.1 coordinate 10,462, forward strand.
AATGTTGATGAGCTGCGAAAGCATTAGAAGCGGGCACATGGCTTAGTATGGAGTCGCAAAAACAGCGATGGATACCAGAAGGTTAAGATGCAGACGTTCCTCCAGCGAAAGGGACTGCGGCGATACTTTATCGTTTATGCGGAAGAGAACAGCGAGCCGTCTGCCCCGCACGAGGTAGCTGAGGTTGTGCAAACACAGCTAGCGAGGTGGGAGGAGGCGAAGAGGAGAGAAGAGGAGAAGGTGCAAGTTATGGACGCAGAGGCAGCGAAGACTGACAAGACGGGCTGGTTTAAGCGGATGGGCTGGCTAGAGCATCTTGCGAACCGGAATCGAAAGCATCTTGCGCATTAGATTCGAATGCCCGACCGCAGCGAGGTGAAGCTACAGCGGGCGGCGAAGTTGGTGGAGCTGCTAATAGAGAGGAGCGGCAAGGGTTTATCGACGCTGGCACGAGAGTTACGACGATGGGTACGGAGCGCAAAGATGTCGGAGGCGGATGTGCGGCCGTTGGCTTGACTGCAGAACCCGGAGAGTTAGGCGACGTAAGTAAGCTACATTGTGAAGTTTGTGTGCTACTTTCTACGCATTCTAAGATATATACCTAAATGAATGAAGCCCTCCCTCCATTTAATAACCAATCACCGCCGTCGCAGCATCATACCCCTGCCTAGCGCCTCGCTTCATCAAAATCCTCGGCTGCTTCCGCGTCTAAAGTCGCTAGCGAATGCAGCTTCACCCCTGCGCGCAGCTGCATCACTGTTTTCCCCAGCCTGCGAGCAGGGATTTACTGCCCCACATGCTACATCCGGCAACGCCCCTCGCTTACGCAGATCTCACTTACTAGCTAAGTAGACCGCTTTAGCTCTTTAGGAGGTGCTTATTACAGTTGGAAGCTGCACTAACAATCACTTATCTTAGTACAGGGGCATGTAAATGTGTAATGCTAGAAGCGTATATCTATGGCGTAAATATAGTCATTGTGATACTATAGCTAGCTACAATGCAAAAGCAGAGACGACTGCACAAGATAGCAAAAGTGTGATTAGTTATAATAGGTTAAGGAGCAACACCTTTCCAGAGCCGTAACCGAACGCAACCCGACAGCTGTAAACAGCAGTTAAGCTAGGTTGGTAGTCAGCAGGTATCCAAAGCATCTCTTCTGCGTCTGCCGTCAGCCACCTCTCCGCAAGGAAGATGCGCTGTGCAGGCGCCTGAGAAACAAGGGTAGATATAGACTGCACTGATGACGGAAGCAGTATCAACCCTCGATCAGTTTCCAGACAGGACCCATCGCCCGAGAAGGCCACACTCTGAACCCAGCCTGTATTCTCGAACGTGTGCAGCGGCTGGCCCATCTTCGCATCCCACACCCGCACCGTCTGATCGTACGAAGCCGATGCCAGTCGATCTCCTGCCGCCGAGAAAGTCACGCTGGTGACATAGCTCGTATGGCCCTCGAGCGTGTGCAGCGGCTGGCCCATC
>ML975580.1:0-11766 GCA_010015605.1 Decorospora gaudefroyi
TATAATTTGTTTACAATCTTTAGAGGCATTTCTATAAGCTTCTTAACGTTAAGCAATATCTATTAATAGCCTATTACCTATAAACTAATAGCGCTACTAAGCGAATAAACTAAGAGATTAAGAAAATAATTTGTATCTAGGCTATATATACGCAAGAGAACTAGCTTACGCTTTTACCTATTACTATAGAAGCTATTAACAACTATAAAGTATTCTCTACTAGACTAAGCCTCTTCTTCTTTATATATAGATACTATAATAAACTAATCTAGCTAGTAGAAGAATAAACTATCTAAAATTAGATAAAGAAGAATAGTAAAGTGCTAGTAGAGAGTTTTCTTAAAAGACTTTAGAACACAATAGAATAGGCTTAAGCTACTATAGCTATAAGTTAGAAGAAATAGTAGCTATAGGTAAATAAAATAAGAATAGTAGCGCCTTAGTATAAGAAAAAAGATTAGGTGTTTCTTAACCTCTAGAATGTAAAGACAACATAGCCTTCTAAGAAACTAGACTAGCTGCATAGAAAATACTAAGTAGTATAGTAAGTAAACTCTTACTCTTACTAACTTAATATACTAGGAAAAATACACCTAGTCTTTTACGTTAACTTACTATAATATACACTAAACAATTCTCTACTATCTTAGAAAATTAGAGACATATAGCTAGGCCCTATACTAGTAGATAGAGAAGAAGTCTAGCTTGTTAAACGAATTCTAGACGAAAGGATAACAAAGCAAGGAAGGAAAGGATTTAAAGAAGCACACGTAAAATAAGTAGACTATGCTAAGCCTACCTAGAAGCCTGTAAGTAACGTACTTAAGACGGACGCTTAGAAAAAATAGACTAAACTACGCGCCAAGAGGAAAGGAGGGGGGTAATGTAACGGGCTAAGCCCGAGGTCACATAACTAGGCTGCTGGCCTAGTCGCTTCCTTCCCTTCTGTCCCCCACCTTGCCTTAGCAATGCGTGGACCGTGCGCGAACACAAACAACATAAGATGGGAGCCACCTTCTCTCTTTTCCTTTATCTCGACTGTAAATAGCATCTGGGTTAGGTAGCTGGAATACAGTGCCTACGGACCGTTCACAGCAGATCGCATCTAAACAAAGCTTCGCCACGTTGATATCCACCAAATGTGGCTTCGCTAGGAGGTAGACTCTGGAAGAATCACTGTTGAATGGAAGCCTACTGCTGATATGCCTGCTAACGGCTTCACAAAGCTACTTCCTCAACAGAAACATGAGAACTTCATACGCTAGCTTGGCTTGAAGGACATTCATCACTTAATTGTTAGGGAATCTCCTTGCCCTGTACCCCTTGGTCAGCTGAACTAGCTGCGCAGTATGCGCACGCATTTCACTCTCTTGGTATTTTTCCTTATTTTGTGAGGTTTCCATCCAACATGGATACCTCAGGGGGTGTGTCAGCCTGGCACCTTAGTTCATACGGTACACTATGAACTGCACCTCACGTGACTATGTTAGTCACCTGCTTACTCATCTAGTTGTGTATATAATCGCTCGCTGTAGCTCACTCAATACAACAACCTTCTGCCTCTTTCCTGTCTTCTCTGTGCTCCCACATCCAACATAATATTTAGCCTTAGCAGTGTTGTTTGGCCTTGAAAAACTTAGCTCCTACTTCAACACCCTTATCCTCAGACCTAACGTAAGCTTTTACGCTATTGCTACACTCTTCCACCCTTGTTTACGCCTTAATTAGTTCTAACCGCACTAGAGAAACTACCCACAATAGTATCACAAAGCCCACAAATCGCTTAAAAAGGTCTTTAAGGACTACCTTAACGCCAAGGTAGAGGCTAAGAACTTACAATTGTCGCAATTGTTAGCTCTAACGCGTCAAAAGCTTCTAAATAAGGCCTACAGCGACAACCTTTTTAAGCGTACGATGGCCGTCGATGTACACCTCCTCACAAACAACAAGAACAAGCGGCAACGTCGCGTTAGGCAGCTTGAGGAGTACTTTAAATCACTAGTAACAGACCTAACAACAGGGAGTGAGCGCGACCTCAAGCTACTCAACGAGCCCTGGGCCTAGTAGCTTCAAATAGGCCGAAACTGTTTCCCCATCCTCTTTAAAATCGCCACCAATTACCTCTCTATCCCATGTACGAGCTGCGATTGTGAGCGCGCCTTCAGCTCCGCAAAACGAACCATCACCGACGATCGAAACCGGCTTAGCGGCATTACAATTAAGGCAATACAGCTGCAGAAGGGGTGGCTAAAAAGAGAGGTTGTGAACAGCTCACTCCGTTGGCTTGAGAATCACGTACAAAACCTCGATAAAAAGCGCGAATCGGGAGTCGCAAATTTGACGTCAAACACCTCCTTCTCCTCCAACTCCACCCAGGTCGACAGCTTCAGCCAATTAGAGCTTGACTACGGCTCGTAATTGGCCCGTGCAACCGTACTACGCCCTACAGGACGTACCCTCATACCCAAAAGTTCACCTCGTACGTAGCGTCGGCCAAATCGGGCCATAGCGTAGGCCCGGAGGGCCAATCGTAGCCATAGTACGCCCTGTTGGTCACGCTGGAGGCCTCGGTCAAGTGCTGTTCTTCATTCGTATGTCTCGCGCGTCGGTCATAGTCGACCCGCCTGTCGACTCTGGTGCGTGGCGAGATGAACTCGGTGTCGTCGTCGCGGTCGTAGTGTCTTCCATTTACCCATTCACCACGAGGGTCGCGAAGCTCCGGCGCTATGGCCATCGTGAAACGCTGGCAACCTAGCCGTACACCCGGACCACGCCCTTTACCCACCGGTCCTCTTCCATTCATCTCCATATCTCCAGACACGTTCTCTGCTCCCTCATCGATATTGAACACTTCACCCACTCTCCTACCACGGAGCATCCGTCCACTGTCAAGCTGCAAGTCGTAGAGCAAATCTTGCATCGCCGCAATCTCACTCACGCTGCTGTCCGCATGCGCCAGGATACGGCATTCACACGGCTCGGGGGTCAAGAGGACAACTCGTACCTCCCAATCTCCACACTGATCAAGACAGGTGATGAGTTCCAGCCTACGGTTTGTAGACGGATTGACGAGGGCGGCATGGGTAAGGATGGAGTTGCGGATGTGGTCATAGAGCATTACTTGTGATGGGATGAGGTGGGACATTGCAGGCCGTGGTTTGGATGACCGGTTTGAAGTACGACGTGCGACGTGGACAACATCAACACAGGTAGTATAGTTATACCCAGCGTTATCCATGTTCGCTAAGACGTAGAACACACGACTAGAAGAGCGTCGAACCAGCAACAAGTATTGTGAAACACCGACGCAGCAATTAGGAAGGTTCTCATAGCTTCCGGAATCTCGTGGCCAGGGTCTCAACCAGTCCTCAAGCACGTCCGCCATATCGTTTAGCAGAGTGTGCAAAGCCTCCTCCACCATGGTCACGTGTACTAAAAGATAACAAGCTCATAGGTACTCAGTGTTGCGCACCAGCTCATGCACAAAAGCAGAAAAGCTCACGAAGTACGTAGGCACATGGCACTTACAAAAAACAACATGTAAAGGACGATCGCCTTTACATTGACACCAAGCTTCTCTACATAATACGATGATCTTGCTGAACCAGAAGGATAGTTTGCGCCCAGACCGTATAACGACAGGACCGAAAGAGTGAGATTGGTTCAGGAAGACGCCTAGACACGTGATCTGACTAGGCCTTGTTGCACGGGTATTGGTAGTAGCGCGGCTTATCATCGCCGAAATGATCGAGCCAATTGCTCCAAGCTTCTTCTTCCGTGCACACTGGAACGTCTGTATGAGAAACATATGTTAGCGTAAGCTTGTAGTAAACTTTGAAGGAGGTTAGCTCACCGATAACACCAGGAGACGCAACCATGTTCTTGTCCACAACGTTCCATACATCGTCCCATGTTTCCTGAAAGGTTGCGTCTGTGTGGTCCTCGGGGCTCTTGCGGTTGCCGAACTTCTTCGTGAACATGACGGCACTTGTTATCATGTCCTGCACGGTGACACCAGTCCATTTCCCATTCGCGACCGTCTTAAGACCGTTCGGCTCACTATACAAATTATCGATCCACTGACCAGCATCATACGATTTTGGCGAGCCGTCCGGATCAACCAGGTAGTATAGTTTGTCATCTACACAGCCCCGAGCGTACTCCGCGACGCCGGATGAGATGTAGTCGCCGACTCCTACTCCTTGCTCGTTGCAGTCGGCCCCTGTATCCAAAACTACGGGTGTTATACCAGCTACCTCCCAGATGTGGCTGATAAGACTACCTTGTATAGCTGTCGTCCATTTTTCTTCCAGCTCGTAGGCGGTGGTATTTGCGAAGACCGGTACGGCGAGCTTTCCATCGGCAAGGCAACCGTCAAGGAATTGGAGGGAGGTCTCGTCACCATTGAACAAACGTGCTCCTAGTTCGGTAATGGCCAATTTTTGTAGCCTTACGGCCTCCTGTATAGCTTCTTCGACGTAAGCGTCCATCTCGCTTGGGGAGTCGCTGTTGGCGCTGTCAAAAAATCTGAATAGCCTTGAAAACCACTCTAGCTCACTACTCACATGTAGGCCAGAGTTTCCTTTGTAGCGCTTGCACCAGCGCCAATAAGAACATAGGCTGTATCCTTAAGATTGTTCGTCGCTGACTCAGAGAGAGTTTTAGTCATCACTATGACATTAGCTTACTTTTGTTCACTTAGCGATGGATGCTTGAAGATCGATGAAGATCAACTCACTGTTGTTGAAGATCGGTGCCAGGCCCATAGTAAATCCTACCATAAGAGCGTTTGTGATCATGAAGAGAAGAAACTGTTCATCATACCGATCCTTATGTCCGAAAGCCTTTGAAAACGCATTTGCGCCGATTTTGCCTTCCACAGCGTCGACCGCCGCGTAGTTGTTCCACAGCCACCGATCAATCTGGTAAAAGGAATTGAAGATGAAATACATTGCCGGACCGGTACCGTCGATGTTCTTGAAGTCTTCACATTCGTACGACTTTACAGCCATTGCTTTCAGTCACGGTACCGCAATCCATGAGATAATTGCCATGGTATACGTCGGTTGCGAATTTGATGAAGCTTGTCTTGCCCCACTTTTCCAGATCCCGGGTTCTCCAGGCGTCCTTAAGTTCTTCCCAGGCTTTGTCGGCACCAATTGCAGTCCAACGCCAGGCAGCAGCTTTCAGGGTATTTTCGACGGCTTCGTGTGTGCATGGAATGGCCTTCCACGCACCTTCACCAATGGGATTGGGCATGTCGCCACCTCCTTCGGCTTTCGAGAACTTCACTAAGTCTACCGCCCAATCAGAGACGCCGCCAAAATTGAGGCTTTTGTAGTAATTCGTCCGGCGGAGCTTGTTCTCGTCGTTCATATAAGCGACCCACTCGTAGTCATTGTACACGAGAATATCTGAGTCGCTCTCTTCATCTCTGAACCACCGAGCCCCAGAGTTTTTGACCACTGCGATAAAGCATAGGTGTTAGCAGAAGCGCTTGCCTTAGAGTCACGTGAAATTTGAACTTACTGATTTCGTTCATCTCGGCGTTTGAGACGTAACCGCGCGTGTTTGTACATCGACCAGGCTCCGCCGCGGAATCACTGCCAACATACTTGCACATGGGGCCAATGCATCCTGCTTCGACCTGACGAAAGCTGCGTCCGTAACTACTTACTCCAACTTGGATCTTGTGCGATTCTACGCCGGCTTTGGTGATCATCACAAGGGCATTGTAAGTCTCGGTAGCGTTTACATGGGAGCGAAGACAATCGCCTGTTGGACAGCCCTGTCTCAGTATTAGCTATTACCTAGTCACGTTAGTAACGCGAAGAAGTGTGCATACCTCCTGAGTCCAAGAGCTACCATAGTCCCACTGAGCGTGAAGGTCGTACGTCATGTAGACGATGTAACCCACCTGCTCAGCCATCTTCTTGATGGGAAAGCCACGAAGGTACCAGTAAGACGCAGGCGCGGCGATCGATATGGACTTGTTGGGCAGCTTCCGGCGGAGCAGTTTCAAGAACTCCAAGTAATTTTCGCCTTCCAAAGGGTCGGCGGCCGGAATGCCGATCATGTCTTGCGCACCTGGGTATTCCCAATCGATGTCCACGCCCTCGAGACCATGAAGAGAAATGAATGCGGCAATGTTGCTTGCAAGTTTCTCCCGGTTCGCTGGCTTGACACCCTCACGGAAGATCCAATACGTGCTAGGTTGAGTAGAAGCTGCCCAGCCACCAAAGGCAGCCACTCGATTGATGCCATCCATATCGAGGAGCTTATCGTACTGATCCTGGACGTTGGCCGTGCTGACTCCAAAAGTCTCCGTAAGGTCAAGAAAGGAGAAGTGGATATGGGAGTAGTGCGACTTGTCGACATCCGTGACGTCCATGTAAAGACACGGGCGATCGCCATTCCAGGCTTCAAAATATGCTATGTTGCGGTAGGACTTAGGACCAACTCCATTATTCACAATTTTCTGTCCACAGTTGGAGATACACCCTGCAGTGCCGGGATTGACATGACCAGGTGTACCGTCACCTGTGATATCGCAAAACAATGGTGTAGTGCCGCATTGGCCCCAGAAGTTGCAGCACACATTAAGTGGGCAGCCGTTGAGCTCTGCAAGAGCGCTGCGTCTGGTGTCAGTCACTTTCGGCGTGTTTGGCTTCTGTGGTCCACACACGGCATTGGAGATAGGAGCCGGCATTGGGGGCGTCCCGGCGCTCACGCAGAGCTTGCTGTCGGGAAAAAGATTTTCGCAACCACTCCAGCCCCAGGTCTGCTTGTTAAAGGTTTCGATGTCAGAGACTTTGAGGCCATTCGAAGCAGCAATCTTAGCGCAATAATCTCCCTGTTGCACACTGTAGGATGCGCATGATCCGTCGGGGTTACGCTTTGGTCTTCGGTCGCGAAGGGTTCCTTTGGAGCAACAGACAAATGTCAGCCTGGCACCTTAGTTCATACGGTACACTGTGAACTGCACCTCACGTGACTGTGTTAGTCACCTGCTTACTCATCTGGTTGTGTATATAATCGCTCGCTCTAGCTCACTCAATACAACAACCTTCTGCCTCTTTCATGTCTGCCCTGTGCTCCCACATCCAACAGTTATAAGCCCAGTATCCCCGCACCACGCTGCAATACTTAAATAAGATTGTTCACTCCTTTTAATTGCTATACACGTTGTGAACGTCGTCCCTGCAGTCCTCGCGTTGCTGCACGCCTGCTGTCGCTGCACTACGCAATCCTTTAAGATTACATCTCTTCTACTAAGGCTACGCCTCTAGTACTTTTGATTGTTACACACGTTGTACAAGTCGTCCCTGCAATCCTCTTGTTACTGCACGCCTGTTGTTGTCGCATTTACGCAACGCTTTAAGAATTAGTTCTTACACTTTAAGGTTCTACCTTATTTTCTCTATTAACTAGTAAGACAGCTCTTTTGCCACTATGGCTACTACTACTACAATTCTCTAAGGTTCCGCAGACTAGACACCTTAGTATACTGCTAAACAACGATACGCTTCTATTAAGGGCGTATAGTAGTACTACGACTCTAATTTAGCTACACTATCTCTACTAGCTGTTGTAGAGCCAGCTAATAACGCATTATTAGACAAATAGAAGATCTAGAAGATTAAGTCTAGACGTTAGGAGTTAATCTAAAAAGCGATTAGTAAGGTTAATCTTAAGATCTTACGCACTATCGCGACGTTACACGTCTACCTTATTAATAGGGCAGAGCATAACAATCCTAGAAGCTAGCTTACAACACTCTAAAAGCACTTTAAGGTTATAGACTAATAGCGCAGGCTAGAGCTTGCCGCTAGATATAGCGATATTTAGAAGAAGCTAAAGAACTAGAGCGCCTAAGCCTAGCTAGACAAATACTCGCAAATTACATCTTAATATACTTAAGAGAGCATGCTAGAGATAATAGAAACCTAAGTATAGTAGCGTTTTATTTATGCTGTAAGGGACTTAGAAGATAAGGCATAGGTATAAGCGTAGTTTCTCGCTATAGAGTAAGGCGAATTAAACGCTCTTTTGCTAACTCTAACTCTATAAGATTTAATTAGCTATTATTGCTAAATAGTACCTACAGCCTAAAACGCAACTTAGACACTAGAAAGTTTTACCTTACTATTAATTATAGAGCCTAAACTAAGAGATTACCTAAAGAAGAACTAATTAACGTGCGCCTATAGGCTCTACTACTTAGTTCTCTAGTGCTTTACTCTTAACTCTAAGGCTAAAGGCAGGTTTAAGAACTTTAAGCCTAGCACAAAGACTTTATTCTAGCTTGTAGAAACCTTTTAGAATAAGAATACGCTTAATAAGATTAAAAAGGCCTATAAGGATATAGGCATTTAATAGACGTTTAATCTAGAGAAAGCTAAGGCTAAGCTAGCTAAACGCAAGAACTCTACATTACGTTATACTTATTAAACTAACACTACTTTAGAATATAGCTCTAATAGATACGCGTTAAATATAGCCTATCTTAGGTAACTCTTATAACTATTGTAGTCTTACGCTATATTATCGCTGCACGCTAAATCGCTATAGCACTAATAGGTTATAGACTCTAGATTAGACGTCTACATCTATAATAAAGTAGAATTAAACTAGAAGCAAATAAGGCTTTCTTTCTCTTAAGATACTATACAAGTAGGCTATAACTCGTATTAGATATAGGCCTAGAGAGAGGTAACTCTTAACGTAAAAAGAGGCAATTAGATAGCCTCTATTACGCTTAAGAAAGTAGTATATATTCTAGAATATATTACTAATATCTTTAGTCTTAGCTATTGCAAGAAGATCTACTTTAACTTAAAGACGAACACGCTATTTAAGAAAGATAAGTTACTCTTTATAGATCTTAATTAAGTTAGAGGTTACTAGTTTTTAAACGCATAAGACGCTATATAGCCTTTTTAGACTATAGTAGCTACTTCTACTTAAGTAAAACTACCTTAAGTTATTACTATAATAAAAGCTTATTAGCTGCTTAGCTATCTAAGCTATTAGTCTATTAAGCATCTTAAAGACTCTACTATAGGCCTTAGAGTAGGCTCTAATAGAGGTAGAGAATAGTAGATAGATTTCTACATCTCTTGCATCTAGAGCAAGATAAAGAAAGACGTTAGTTAATAACTACAAGCTAACAAAGCTTACTATCTATTCTATTATATTATTATTAATATAATCTAACTCTAGAAGTATAGCGAGGCCTACTATAATAGTAATGTCTAGGCTTTGCATATAGTATACGAGTATATAAAGCTCTATAAGATCTGTACTCTTAAGAATTACTATAAGACTACTATTGTTTCTGCAATTACGCGCCTTATTAACAAGATTAAGCGCGTATATAGCTACTAAGTAGCTATAGTCTTTATAGATAGAGACGTAGAATATAGACAAGCTAAAGCTAGTTTAGGCTCTTCTACTTAGAAGATTCTCTTATTAGCTAGTATTAAGGTTAAGACGAGATTGCTAGACACTTCTATATAGCTTAGAGGTGCTAAGAGAGCTAGAACTATTATTATTACTATTGCTAGAGTTCTTTAAAATCTATGCTAGTCTACCTAAGACCTTAGCTAATAAGCTAGTCTATATAGTAGTAAGGCTTCTTAATATTACGCCTACAAAATTAATTGCCTAGCGTACACCTTATAAGATAGTTACTAGTATACGCCTAGACCTTTCTTAACTCTACGCTATTAGAAGCTATAGATTTATACTTAACAAGCACCTTACTAGAGAAGATAAGCTTAAAGATTAAACCTTTAAGAGATTTCTTCTTAGATATAACGCCTTAAATATCTATTAAGTATAGCTACTAGCTATAAATTGCGTTATCTACGTACGTAACGTACGCTTTATTAATAAGCTCTATAAGAATAAGCTATCTACTCTACCTATAAGACCTTATATAATTAAGACTATAAATATTTCTAAAAAGAAATATAATAGTAACACTATTATAGTTATCTAGCTAGTGTAGTAGTAATAGGCTATAGTTACGTTCTCTTCTATATAGAAGTAGATATAGTAACTACCTTCTTCTATAACTACTACTTGCAGTATACCTAACTCTTGTAGTACACCTAATTCTTATAGTATACCTAAGATTTCTAATTCTTCTAATCTAGCTAAGCAATAGCTATTCTAGAAGTTCTCTACTACTTTATAGTATATAACACCTAGAGAGTAGAACTCTAATAAGAACTCTAATAAGAACTTAGATACTACTATATATGCGCTATATATTCTAGATTAATAGTAGAATAACGCTCTATAGTAATAAGATCTAGATCTCTTATAGAATAATATTATTACTAGTAAAAGACGCTACTAGGCGCACTTTATTAAGGCTAGTTCTTTAACTAAGTACTATGCCTTTACTACTATTATTTAGCAATTACGTAAGGCTACTTCTCTTGCCTTAGAACTTAGAATTAAGTGTAATTCTACTTGCCTTTATTGCGATAATCTCTCTTATCCTCTACATTACTAGAAGAACCTTTAGCATTACCTATATAGAAAGTAGTTTATAGCTACTATTTATACTAAATTTAATAACTACTAGAATAAAGGTACCTTTGCAAGGCTAGATATTATAGTGTTATACGTTAATAATACTATACTCTTAATATAGGTATTTGCCTACAAATTTAATAAGAATAGATATCTTCTTAAATACAAGGCCCGCCTTATTATTTATAGAGATCTATAGAAGTAGTATAGCAACACGTACGTAGCTACTCTAGCTATACGCCTTTTTTAAGCACTTATAGCTCTTGCCTATACTTTTAACCTTAAGGCTATATAATATAATGTACTAAACGCCTTTCTTAACGCTCTTCTAGATTGCACTCTCTATATAAGAACTCTAGATAGATTTTAGAATAAATATAGCTAAACGCTACGACTTCTACGTGCTCTCTATAGCCTAAAGAAAGCTCTACGCCTATAGGCTATCTACTTCTAGAAATTGCTTTAAAAGCTTAGCCTATACTCTATTTAGAGCTTTCTATACCTTTAGATTAATAATAGAGTTATTCTCTTCTTCTACGTAGATAATATTATTATTATATATTACCTAAACTACTAGAAGAACTTTAAGAAGCTTAAAAAACAACTTATTAAGCTTTATAACCTCTATTAGATTAGCGACGTTAAATAGTTTCTTAGTATTTAAGTTAAGCGCGTTCTTGCTAGCTACTAGCTCTACCTAGTCTAGAATGCATTTATTAACAAGGTCTACACTAAATATAACCTTATCTACGCTAATAGAAGATACCTATCTACGCCTCTCTTATCTACTTTAAGACTTGCACTCTATAATAGCGTCTCTACACTATTAGACACTAAGACCTACTAACGTCTTATAGGTAACCTTATGTACATTAAGGTTATAACTTAACTTAATATAGTATACGCTTACTTTATTCTTGCAAGGTTTCTTATAAACCTAGAACTAATCTACCTCTCTAAGATTAAGCACGTGTAGCAATACCTATATAGTACTAGATACCTTACTATTAGTACTTAAGAGGGTAAGCTAATATAGACTTATACTACTAAAATTAACGTAACTACTTCTATCTTCTTTAGTGCTACTAATGCATTCTTTAGAGATAACGTTAAGACTTGTTAATTGTTTACTAGCTACGTTTTTATACTTTATAGTATACCTATTAACTAGAAAGCTACTATACTTTAATTAGTTACCTAATCTACTACTAAAGTAGAGCT
>ML975583.1:0-11693 GCA_010015605.1 Decorospora gaudefroyi
TAGCTTTAAGCTAGCTCTTACTAGTAGCTTAGCTTATCTAAGCCTTTAGCTATCTTTCTTATAGTAGTTAAGAGAACCTTCTAGCACCTCTTATATCTAATAATAAGTTAGAGCTACTAAGTATTTTTAACTAGCTTAGTAGATTAACTAGCTTAGTAGTAGTTTATATTACACTCTCTTTAAGCTAGTAAGAGCTTATAGCTTTAAGCTAGCTCTTACTAGTTTATAGCTTAGCTTATCTAAGCCTTTAGCTATCTTTCTTATAGTAGTTAAGAGAACCTTCTAGCACCTCTTATATCTAATAAGTGTAGCTAACTTACTAGTAGAATACATTAGTTAACGTAGTTAGCTTATTAGTTATTATAGTATAGTAAGCGCTTGTAGCTACTATACTATAGTAGACTACATTTATAGCAAGGGGCGCCCTATTGCGCATAGTAAGGGGGGCATAGTAAGAGGCGCCCTTTAGAATTTACTACTTAGACAAGCTCTAGAAGTCTCTATTTAAGACCTACCCTAACTAATCTAGAATGCATTATTATACTAGTAGCTTCTAGTTGTCGCGTATTCGAAAGCGGATTGCACGATGTCCTCTACTACCAGCCCCGTTCGTCAAAGCTCTTTTTCTATCACTACTTTAGCCGATCAAACCTTCAAGCTATTAGCATCAATAATATCTTATCTGAATGCTAATGGACATGCTCAACCTCACTTCACAGCTGCCTCCGCAGAGCTTCCGGAGACAAGCGAATATGAGGCGCTAAGAAATCAATTCAACGACACCGTCCTTGATCTCCATCGTCTGGTAAACGGCCCCAAGAACATCCTCCGGACACAAGGCTATTCATTTGGCGATCATGCTGCGATCCAAATAGCATTGAGCAGAAAGTACTTCGAACTTGTCCCCGTCGACGTTGTCGGTCTTACCGCAGCGGAGTTGGCGAAGAAAGCTGGAATGGACGAAGACCGTACCAGCCGTATACTCAAGGTCTTGGCCACCCAGCGGATTTTCGAAGAAGTTCACCGTAGCTTTCGTCATACCGCAGCCTCGAACTTCCTCAGAACATCGCTCTTTACTGGCATGAGTGATGTATCATACCATGAACTCTTCAAGGCAGCTTCAGAAATGAACACGCATATCGATGCCTCTCCATACTCAACGGGTTTGGAGAATTGCGCGTTCTACAACAAGTATGGAACAACATTCTACGGGTATCTGGAGGCGAATCCGGAAAGAGCTGCAGTCTTCTCCAAAGCAATGAGTGGGTGGTCATTGGGTAAGTTCCTACGTTACTGTGCTGTAACAATATACTTCCGTATGGTGCTTACTATCTAACAGTTGACGACAGTCTCAAGGTACTACGGAACAATTTCGGCTGGTCGTCTCTGGAGAATACCAAGGTTGTGGATATCGGAGGCGGAAATGGGCATATTAGGATCGACCTCGCGCAGGTAAGCTTACCCTCCATCTTGGCTAGCACTGCATCTGCATGCTGATATCCCATCACAGCACTACCCCGCTTTGCAGTTTACAGTACAAGATATCTCCAACCACCAACTCTCCTCTGCCCAGTCAGCCGAGGTTCAGGATCGAGTGACCTTCCAGCAATACGACTACACCATGCCACAGCCCATCCGTGATGCTGGCGTCTACCTCTTCCGTATCGCTTTCCACAACAACAATGACGAAGAGGCTATGAGGATGCTTCGAGCTGTTGTCCCTGCTCTCGAAAACCGTCACGACGATCCAATCCTCTTGATCAATGACGGCATCGTGCCCGAACGTGCGGAAGGGACAATCACGAGAAGTGAGGAGCACCAACATCGTCAATTAGACATGGTCATGTTGTTGAATTTTGGTGGAAAAGAAAGAATGGAGCGGGACTGGAGAGCTTTGTTTGAGAAGGTGGACAAGAGATTGGAAATCTCACGGATGTGTTACAGCCCTCGTGGGGCGGGTCTACTCGAGATCCGCCTCAGACAGCAGGCCAGTCGCGTATCCAAATCTTCAGAGCTTGATGATGGTCAGACCCGTCATCAAGAGTCCAAGCTCTGAACGGCGTGTGTACAGTTTCATTATCCATAACTATTCTCGGGAATATGGCATAGCGGAAGTCAATGCGATAAGTACTTGCATGTATGCTTCATAGTCCCGCGAAATCTACTAACGGCTTTTGAGCTAGCGTGGAAATGCTTGTCTTATGACTTCCGAGTGAAGATGGAGGCAGTGTATGAGCTTTGCGACCTCAGTGAAAGACATATCGCGTGACTGAGAGACTGCCTCACAAGTTGGTAGCTACTGCAGGCCCACTCATAATCTCTGCCCCCACTTCAAAGTTGATACCAGTGCCTGACCCAACTGCGCGACTTTACAGTGAGCAACCGGCCATCGCATCAACGTGAAACAGCTCTGTGAAATATTGGCAATAGGGCACGGCAGCCACTGCCTGCCGAGAGTTTTGCAAAACATTACGTGCGAACTTCCAAAGAAGTTGAAAGAACGCGACCCTCCAAGTGAGGCTGGACGTCCAATATGTACAAAAGAGTACGATCAAGCCAAACATTAAGAGTCGAGCGATACAAATCAGCGCTGAGCAACCTACGCCATGCAGTGAAGAGTTCTGCTATGTTTGTCTGGATATGATGTTTGCGCGGCGAAAAGACGCAAGACGGGATGAATGCGTGACCGTCGTTTTATGCTATATGATTCAAGCACGAGTAAGGAGAGCGCTTCAGCGCCGAATTGGCGCCTGGTAGACGAAGCTGCGTCTCTAACTTCTTCATTCACGAGTCAAACTATCGCAAGCGCTAATTCCAATCTCGCACCATCTCTCGTAAGCACGTCTCGGGCACATGTGCGTAGGAGACAACCTCCTCTATGTATGCCTCGGTGTACGCAAGCCGGAGACTGTGTGCGAGACCCAGAAGCTGCTTACCCTGGCGCAGTGCCCCCGCTCATCTATACCGCGAATTCCACAATATCATAGCTAGAAAGCAGGCTGAACAAGCCGCACGCGCGGCACAGCCATCATCGAAATCATTCACATTCGGCCATCAACAAGCCCGGCCACCCAATGCCTTCACTACCCTACGAGAAGAAGACAATACCTAGCGATAACACCTAGCGAATCGAAACGCCGAGCTCGATGCTCGATGCTCGATGCTCCTGACGCTCAACCGTTGAAAGACCGAGAGCGGGAATTCTACACTGTCTCTGCGCGTGCTCGGCTGGTTAGCTTAGTTCGGGAGGCACAGAGGGCTGCTCGGCCGAACCAAGAGGAGAGAAGTAGATGGGCGAGATAAGGTATGGATCTGGAAGCCAATATGATGGCTCAAGCGCGTCAAGGGTGAAAGAAACTAGGCCTTGGTATGATTTCCAAGGCAGAGAGCACGAGAAGTTACTGCGCCATTGCAATGTAAATGTATAGAGCAATTTGGACACCCCTTAGAACATAATGAATCAACCAACACTGAGCGTAGACTAAGGCCGTTAGGATGCGGTGGGAAATCATGTTGGTACAGACGAGAATGTGAGATTCTTGAGTTTTATAAATGCACCGAGAATCCTACTATGGAAGTCCGGGCAAATAATTTCTTAAAGAAACATTCCCTCATCCTTTTCCTTTTTAAAGAAAGACACGTGTTGCCGTCCTCTTTTAAGTCGATGTTCACATTACAATGGTCGAAAGCGACCCACTAAAGTATATTGCTAGGAGTTTCCCCCACCGCTAGGTACACGTCGTTTTCGATTTTGTCCGCATTGCTCATGGGCCTGCGGTAAAAAGCTTTACAGTCCAGTACTCGGCTTTTGCGACAACTTGAGAGCACCACACGTACGCATCTTCACATGCGTTCGCCACGCGACGCCCGAGGAGCAGGTTCGTCCTGATGGCGCTGAAGCAGCTGAGCATGTCTCGCTTTACACAACGCGGCCGTGCGCGCGGAGATGCGTGCCTTCCTTCGGTTCGCCTCCTCCTCTCGAACCCTTGCAGCACCTTCTTGAGATCTCGCTGCCCGTCTCCGCTCAGGTGTTGTGTCGTAGAGAAGCCGACCACTATTATCTTGGACTCCTGAGTTCGCCGGCGCGTTGGCAGTAGGCCACAATGACTCTGGTACGGTTATCGGACGGTTTGTGCGCACAGCTTGTGGAGCCTGTTCTTGTGCCATCGATTCGTATCGGGCAGGTTCGTGTGGGGCAGTTGATAGCCGTCTTGCCCTGAATTCTTCCCATGCTATTGCCCGTGACTGATGGCTCCTTACCGAAACAGGTTGTTGCTGATGTCGCCCAGACTCCATAAAAACAGCTTGCTCACGGGGTTCCTGGCGCATCAGCTCGCGCTGCCTCTCCATCTCCTGTCTAGCACGGATCTCGAAAATTGGGTCGACCGAACGCGATGGGGAGGTGAGAGCACTCACAATGCTCTGACGACAAATAGGACAGCGATGCGCGTTGTCCATGCCGCTGTTGACCCATTCTTGTAAGCAGGTGCGTCCGAAGACGTGGTCGCAATGTGTGTTCTGGAGCTTGATAGCAACGTGCTCGCGGTCACAGTAGGGCTCTTGACAGATGGGACATTCGGCATCATGCGATGGATCAGATGCTGGCAACGCTGTGTATTTCTGTATAGTAGCAGTTGAGGGTTTGCGGCGCTGCGCCCTGGCCACCATGACGTGACGGCCGGAAACGCGAGGGTCTACACTGTTGCGTGCTTGTTCTCGCTGGTGATACATCCCTCGCCAGGGCCCAAAATGTTCCATGTCTGACGCGGGAGGAAAATTCGATTGTTGACGTGTACGGGGGGTAGTTTCTACCGAAGATCGAATGGTGTTGGGAAGCAAGACCCCAAACGGTTGGTAAGAGTACGTTAAGTTCTCTTGAGCTAAGTGTGTGGTATACGGAACATGCTGTAGATTCGTTTGTTGTCCGTGCTGGGTATTGTGCGAGGCGGCCGGGTGAGGTACGTCAGAATAGCCCTGACGGTAATGGTGTTGCATGTAGGTATTGAACAAGCTCTCACTGTTCGAGGTTGGTAGTGACGGGTCTGAAGGAAGACCCTGATAGTGATACAACTCTCCATGAGAATTGTTTTCTGGCATCGTCTGGGGAGCAAGATGAGACTCAGCACGGTGTAGTGATTCATGAAATCCATGCAGCGAGTTGCCCCATCTACCCGGAGCATATGCGCTTCTCCGACGATCCTGATGCAAGATGTCGCTACCTGTAGGCTCATGTGATGCGACGAGCGGGAACGACGGGGGGCGGTGACCGTAACTAGGTGGTGGAAACCTTGAACCGTCGACTTGGTTGTTTAGGGGAGGATGGGGCTGCTGGGGATAGCCGTGGAAGTGAGGTGGGTGGTGCGACATCACGGAAGGGTGTTGCCTTGAAGACAGGTGTGTTGATGGAAGGGCTTGAACGTGTGGGAGGCAGACTGTACCGAAGAGCGAGACCGGTGGAGGCTGAGAGTGGAAACCGCGGAGGAGTTGGAACTTAAATAGAACCGAAGCTCTACGATGAAGCGAGAAGAGGGCACGGTGAGCGCGGCCCCGCACCGCCTTCATCGCTGAATGCTGCAGTGAGTCAGATTCTGCAGGGCGCGGATAAACGACGAAATTCCCCAAATATCACCACGGCAGCTATCGTTTCGTTCTCCTACTCTTTGAGCTCTGACGCGGGACAGACGCAGTGGTGTAAGTGGAGACTAAAATGACGTGTGTTACAATGTTCCAGGTACCCGCATCTCGAGATGGAGTAATATTGCAACATAACACCGAAGAGGTCTACGCAGTCGATTGCCTAGATAAGCTGCCCCACTCTCTGTAATAATCCTATAGGCGCTGTAGGGAAGCTGATTTTGCTCTTTCCCTGCACAGTGAGAGAAAGTGCAATATTGAAGTGGATCGCGACCTAGAATACATATATACCTCTGGCCTAGTTCTGGAACTATGGAACAGTTGGGAGCCAGCCATAAAGTACAGTGAAGATTGCCTAGGGCACCTCGCTTCGTAGATACATAGCTGTAGGGACATGTCATTCGTCGCAATATGGGCCCGTTATCTCACTCATCAATAGTCTAAGCGGAGACTATCTCAAATGAAGTTGGAGAAGAAGGTGAAAGGAGGACGTCTGTCGCAAGTGGAGGTAGACGAGATTTGGCAGTCGCACGTGTCCGGCTCATAACATCCGACCTAAGACCAACATAATCTAGGTACCTACCTAGCGCACTCGCTTACTACAAGCAGATCCCTGTCGACAGAGAAGGAAGGACGTGAAAACCGCAACTTCCGCTTCTACTATTCTCCCCAGACCTGGAACGACATTGACAACCCTAGAGCCTATCCGAAAGAAAAAAAACCCAAGACTTGCATACATGTCCCCACACAGTCCCAGAAAGATGCCAGACTCAGCCCCACCCACACAAACCACACAGCCAGAAACCACCTGCTCCTCCACAGCACCAAAATCTTCTACCCAAACAACCACAACACATTCATGCGCCCAATGCGGCCAAACCCCTTCAGTACCAAAAACATGCAATAAATGCCATAGCGCAGCCTACTGCAATAAAGACTGCCAAAAGAACCATTTCAGACAACACAAGAAGGTGTGTGCTAGCCTCGCACAAGAATATGTCAAGTTGCATGAGCCCAAGATGGCGACAAGAGGGGGTGGCGGGTCGTCGAGGGAGGGGCCACAGAGGGGGTTGCAGAAGTGGCAGGTATGTATTCCATTCTTTTGTTTGAGCGCATGGGTGGTGGGAGGCAGGATTGGCTTGAGATGGGATGTGGATGCAGGTGTGTGGATGCGTGCTAACGAGGTATTACCTAGTTCGATACATGAGTTAGTTTGGAAAGCGAGATAGGGGTGAATCAGGGCTGATAGATTAGCGATGATGGGGGTGCATGGGTCTGTCGAAGGTGTCCGGGAATGAAGTCAATGGGCGCGAGGCTCAAGAAGAGTCCCAGGAACCAAAAGCTGAGGTGAGGAGAGACCCGGGGGGATTTGTGGAGAGATGAGGAAGCTAAAGTATTTCTAATTTCTAAATGCTTCTTCGAATGTGTGCGGACGCCACTGTGGTGAGATCTGCATTTCCGATTCGGTCATCCATAAGGGTATTGTAACGACTTGTTTGAAGCATCGGAGCACTGGCTTGTTAATGTGAATATTAGTATTATATCTTTTATTCCTAGTGTTCCAGACAGGACCCGGACCCAATTCCACGAACGCCACGCAAATGCTATGCCAGTTACTGAGGGCAATCGCCACTGTCGGACAAAAGAAAATCAACTCTATTCATGTTTCCCATAATCCTGACCGCGCGATTCGTGCCCATCATCCTCAGCCACGACATGGCTTATGCTAATGGTGCGAATATGCTCAACAGTCTCCTATCGTTATGACTGTTTTGCGGCACTGGATTTTTTGACAATGAAAATACCGACTTCCACGCCCTTCGTCGGTTCGCCGTTGTAATACTCTCGTTCAGAAACTCCCTTAAGCACAGCCTCAATCAGGGCCGGACCGCTCAACTCGGACCCAGGGAGTTTCTTCGACTTGGTGAAATATTTCGTGATTAGGTCTCGAACCCGAGGCTTCTCTTGTTTGACCCACCAGTCATCGGCCCATGCCGATCTGTCAAGCAAGATTTCTTCTTTGGCCGCATGCATGACTTCATAGGTTGCTCCTCCGTCAGTGTTCGCGTGTCGCTCGCCTATTGCGTGGCAGAATTTCCGGAACTGCGCCTCGAGGCGGTCGTATTCGTCTAGATAATGGACTGAACTCATCTGTCCAAGGCTCCTTCCTAATTCAGAATGAAGGTCGTGCACCACCGTTACAGTCCGCAGCAGTGGGTCCAGGATGGGCCCTAGGTACTGCTGCATGAATGTCTTGGCGCCGGTCCTGGTCGGGTAGATGAATAGTAGAATGCCGTCATCGGTGGAGAGTTCTATCAGGCGGTCGTACACGAGCGATCGACCTTGGAATGTGAACATCTCGGCGAACTCATTTGTGTTGGTAGGCGGAATGTATCGCTCCACGATCGATACATTGATACTCCCGGGCGGCACAACAGGGTGTGGGGATGGAGGCAGAAGCTTTGATTCGAGTTGGTAGTCGGGAATAGCGACGGCACTGTCGAAGACTTTGCTTGTAAAGTACGAGTCTCCCCCAACAGCTGGACCAGGCGTCGATGGGGGCGATTTGGGAAGGTCCGAGAGTGTATAGCGTCCAGGGAGGGCATGGAATACATTGATCCACGACGTGTGTGCTGACGATCGGTCATGTATCGAAGTGATGATTTGGCCGAAAATATGACCTGTCAGTGATGGGCACGGTAGCGCATGAGACAAGATCTTGACTGAGCTCAAATGCAGACATCCAGATTGAGTTGCTAGAGTTGTTCAGTAAAATGTATCGCTCAGAGGAATGATATGTTTTGTGCTTACTGATGATGTTCTTGGCTTTCTCCACCCATGCTGCCATTCTAACCGTGTCGGCGAACTCGTCGTGAGTTGGTACGATAATGGGCGCTTGACCCGGAGCTGTCGCGCTCGCGGTGATATTGAGCCTGGGCGACGCTCCGGGGTCGGAAGTTGGAGGCGAACCCAGACTGGCCGTGCTCACGTTGACGATGGATCTCCAACTGGTGGTACCCGGCTCCGAGTCTGACGGAGGCGTGTGAGCGGGTATAAGATGTGAGACTCTGGCTTTGTCTGTTTTGGGGGTCGTAGCGGGGGTATTGATATCCGCGTCAGGTCTGAAGAAGTCGGGTGGCGGGCTGAGAGCATGGAGAGGGTCTCCGGGCTGTGAAAGAGGTCCAACGCCGAGTGGGGAGAAGGGCTGATTTAGTTGCTGGGGCATGCGAACAGGGTGGGGCGCGGCGATGCCTAGTACATCAAACGAGGGTAGACGCAGAGTGTGCGTTGTTCGAAGGACTGTTGGTGTAGGGAGTGAGACATTATGTGAGGGAAGGTTGACGGTCAGTTCAAGATGCGGCCGATCCTCCAAAATGGGAGTCTTGAGTGGCTGGGGTAAGGCGGAAGGAAGCGGGTCAGGCTGCGGCAGAGAAACGTCGAGAAACGGAGAGGTGTCGGCGGGGACCACAGTGTCGGCGCAGGGTCCTGCATCTACACGCCCATCGGGAGTCGCAGGGATGGAAGAAGGGGATTGCAGCGGTTCGCGATAGGGGTGGGGATTGTGAGGAGGGCCTATCTCGGCGTGAAGCTGGTGAAGGACATGTGAAGCAGAATGGGTTTCTGTCATAGCAAAGAGTGAGTGCGGCGTTTGCCGGCGGGCGCACAGTCACACTGAGGATAGACAGCAGGAGCACGGGAGACGTGGCTGAACGATCTAGCTTCCAGGTACGAATTTGGAACACGGTAGCTCCGGCTGCGAGGGGGGAGCGGGGAGCGGGGGAGCGGCAGTAACAGCCGTGGATGGAGTGTTGGACGCAACGACAGAGAGCGGTAACGTTAAACGGGTACTAGAAAAACGAGTGAACCAAGGGGGCTTGTCCGAGAGATGTTTTTTTTGTCTGGTGACGTGACGGCAACGGTAGGTACCTACTGTAGGTAGAATAGCTGGCGGCCAGCGGCTGGTAAACTTTTGCAGTGGGTTGGCGGAGTGAATGCCCGCTAGCGGATTGAATGCTAGCGCCGTGCCCAGCAAGGGTGTTCGGTGGCGACCTAGACCTCGCTTTGGTTGCCACCAGCGTGGCGTGACTGACTGTTTGACGTGCATGTCAGCCTCTTGTCGACAATCAATGATAACAATGTTCCTTCCAATGCTGGCACTTGTTTGTTCCCATTTGTTTATTGGCCGGCCAGACGTTCTTTCCTGCACGACAGAGTGCGCTTTGCTCTACTCTACCGAGTACGCATCTGGCATTGCCATACTCCGTACTTCCGCTTGAGTAGGGCGTCCACACGTTTGACCGCTGCCCGGGTGCATCCCTGTGACTAGTTGCCCTACTCCGGAGTACAAACGAGCAATCACAGGACAGCAATTTTGCAGCTTCTATGAGATGATGCCTGCGCCGTTGTTGGTTATCCACGCGGCGTCTCAGAACGTCTGACCATCTTCTGGGAGCTCGCATCTACGACAGCGCATACCCAAACCCACTCTGTAGGGCCGACCCCAGGTGCTCGTTTTCAGTGATGCACCCTATTGGCCGGCCACCTTTCCCACCAAGGGCGCTGCAATACTGAGAAAACGAGCACCTTCGCGCCCTGCAAACCGTACAGTACCCAGACATGCCAGACTACCCGCATTATTGCACCGTTCAGGTGCTTGCCCAGTGCACGACCTAAACCAGCCACACACAGCTTCTGCAACACGCCTTGCCATATCGGGAAAGGGTCCATGCAGATCCAGACGTGTCCACGGAACCTTGATTGATTATGGAGATCTTTCTATCAGCTTTTTGTTGGCCAGATGCGCCCTTTTATCAGAACCAGCTTCATCTGCCTCAAGCTCACCACGAGCGATTGCATGACTGCTGCGCGGCAGCCGCCAAAATATATCAGAGTTGTAAGCGGGTGCTACCCTGCTCATCGGCGTTCTACCTACATATGCATGTCGTACAACAGGCCGATAACGCACTTCATCGCCAAGCAATATTTGTTCTGAGTAGCTCAACTCATAGAAAGCAGTATACCGGACCGGCTGGGAGTTGCTAATGCACGATGGCTTTGGGCGGGTTTTACCTAGGTGTCCCACTTATTCTGCTACATGCAACGTGCTCAAGATATCCTGACTTTCGAAACAAAACTTGACAGACATCAACCCGGGACCCTGATGTGAGACGTCTCTAACAAACAGCTTGGGTAGGCGTTCGGTGCTGGGTGTACCAGATCGTTGTGGCAGGTTTACCCACGCCAAGACGCTAGCGCGAAAAACTGCCCTCCACTCTTGTTTTCGCTCTCACTCCAGCCACAGCACCATGTAGTCGACTTTGGCTATCTAAGTACATCGGAACCCGAATGCGAAAATATTGCGGCGATAGTTGCAAACAATACGCGAACCCGTGAGTACCAGAAGTAAGTGATATTCACAGGTACGTATCCTTACCACTGCGCTTTCACATATGCAACGCCAGATGCCGAGAAAAGAGTTGCAGGGAGAAGATGAGTCGGCTATGCGATCCTGCTTCATCGTATTTCGCATACCCCCGCACGGTCTTCAAGTCAAGCATCTTACATGCTAGATTATACAATTGGACTCACGGCTATAGGACTACACTAGGGCGCCGCCATCGCATTTGGGTAAATAGTGAAGCTCCGTCCCGTGACCGTACCTTTCCGGTCTTCGAAACCAGCCACCACCTCGAGGAGCTAAGCAACCACCATGCACGTAAGTACTTCCGCATGTCTTTGCTTGTCTCCTTCTCTTCCCGCTCCATCCATACTCTCTCCTTGCATCTCCACATTAAGCTAGATCCGAATACGCCCTACCAACCCACCCTCTAAAAAGGTCTGACCACTAACACACACACCTCGTACGAAGATCAAAACTCCCCAATCCGCTCTCCTCTCCAACCACGAAGTCCTCCTACACCTCCTCAAAGAAGAAGCAGAATACACAGGCACCGACAACAGCAAACGGTCCCGTAAAAAGCCGTCTGGACTCAACCACATGTTGCGAGATGTACGTCTACGTCTATACTTACCTCCATCTTCCGTTTGCCCCCCCCCCC
>ML975584.1:0-11629 GCA_010015605.1 Decorospora gaudefroyi
GGGTGGGCGGCTAGCGTCTTATAGTATCGTGAACAACCCAGCGACTGTAAGACGACTCGCGCGAAACAACGACGACTTTTCGCACGTGACGCTGAGACAGCTTCTTCATGGCGGACATGAGAGGGGAATGTCTTCTATGAGGGCGCGCGTTCCCGAACCGCGGACGTGCTAGGGACCAGGACCGTCGCTGACGTATGCTCTCAACAACCACAACACGACGTTATTGTGAGCCATCCTCTGAGGCTCCAAAAAAAAGTGCAATATAAGAGCGTAGAGGTCTTCATAGTAGTTTTACCTAGATGCGGTATTTAATTGATTGTATACATGTACCACGTACAAACAGAAACTACTAGCGTGTGAAGGAATGCATCTTATTGGCTGTTGCCGGTAGCGCAAGCCTATCCGCTGTCGTCACCAAGGTGACCCCAGCAGGTCAAAACGTATGGTGGCATGCAAGAACTGCGCCGAAGAGCCGCATTGCATCAACACACGAGGGGACTAACTACAGCATATGAATCCTAGTCTGCAGCCAACCGCTATGCCATTTTCATCTCGCCCTTGTCGTGTCCTCGTGTCCGTCCTGTAGGTAGGTAGTAATAAAAACGCTCAAACTCTCCCCATATTCTCCACCTCGTCTGCTTTCCTGTCTTCCTCTCCTCTCCTATCCCTCACTCCACACCCCACCCTAACTAACCAACCCTACACTACCCCCAAAATGCCAATCCGACCCCCAGCCCCCTCCGAAGAGCCCGCCATGGCCGCCCTCCTAGCCACCGCCTTCTTCGAAGAATCCCTCTTCGGCCAAACAATACATCCCTACCGCCACGCCCACCCTGCAGACGTCAAAATCTTCTGGTCAGAAAAAGTTCGCAAAGCATGGTCGACACCAAACCAAAGATTGCTCGTGGCCACAACAACGCTCCCAGAAAACGGTTCAGAAGAAAAAATTACAGGCGTGGCGATTTGGGAGCGACAGGGTGATGATGAGGGGAGAAAGGTGGTGGAGCGGGAGTGGGTTGGTGTTGGTATGTAGTGTGAAGCTACTTTCTTTCTTTCTTCTTTTTTTTTCTACCTTTCTTCTTTCCCTATGTGCGTATGGCAGTTCGCTTGGGCGACCCGACCTATATTTCCAAACCACCCTTCTTCCCAATCACACACATACCTACACCTACCTCCCACCCATCTTCTGTCACCACCCACCTACTTACCTCCTAACCCCCCACAGACCCCCAAGCATTCCCGCCCCTCCCCCCAACCAACAACGCCATATCGCCCACCAAACGCACCATTCTAACCGACGCGTACCCCTTCTTTTCGCACTTCTGGCACGGCTCCCGCGCCCAAAACTGGTACCTCGAGATCCTAGCCGTCCACCCAGACCACGCAGGCCAAGGGTTCGGCCGCGAGCTCGTGACATGGGGATTAGATCGAGCGAGAAAGGAAGGCGTGCATGCGAGTGTAGTGGCGAGCGAAGGCGCGGATGCGTTTTATTTGAAGTGTGGGTTTGGGGCCGTGGTTGGGAATTGTACGGTTGGGGTTGGGAATCCGTTACTGGGGGTGGGGGGTGGGGATGTTTTGTTTATGGTTCCGTAGGGGTTGGTGGGGCTAGGTGTGTGTATAATGTCAGTGTAGAGTTTTAGATCCTGTTGATTTCCATGTTAGGTATACGCGCATTTGACTTATTCGGTAGATGTTCATCGTTTCGTATCGTGTTGTTTGACGCATGTGTCTATCCTCTAAACTATCATCAAGACTAGCAGCGTCACAGCATTGAACAGTATCGCATTCAAAGAACCTAGCGCATTGTTATCTTTATACATCATCTCAAATTCTTGTCTGTTTCTTAAGCGGTGCAGCAATGTGCTGCTACTTTCTTCTCAATTCAGGTTGGGGGCGTTTAGGATGTAAGTTGATAGCGGTTCTGGTACCTTTCTTTGTACCGCGTTTACGTTTACCTTCTTTGACATGCTCGCAGCTGAGTGAGGCTGAAGACGATGAATCGAAATATTCCTGTTGATGGTGTAACATGTGGTATTTTCGTCAGTGTACTTCTTAGTTTAGGGAAGGAACGTGTATGGTAGGTCTGTAGAGTAAATTTGCGAACATGTGTTGTGATTCATTATAGAACAGATGCAGATAGATCAGTCCAAATACACGGCATTAATCTTCAGAAACAGCTACATCAAAATTGCGAGGAACCTATTCGTGCGCTGCTGAACATATGCGCTACCGAAGGTTGCAACACTGTCGAAAACCCAAACCGAGTTCTTAAATATTTTCAAGCAAAAAAAGACAGGGCAACTTGCCTCTGCACCATTTCAGGTATCTGTGAAGAGCCAAAAAAGGGGTCTTGCCGCGACTCGAACGCGGGGCCTCTCGCAAGCCATGCTTGGGTGTACCCTAAGCGAGCTGAGAAGGATGTTAGAATAATTGAATGACAGTGGGAGTGATGAAGGGATGTGCTTACAATCATACCACTAGACTGCAAGCGGTTAGTTTGAGAAGGTGGTGAAGGGATTGGTTGTGTGCGCTTACCCACAAGACCGTCTCACGTGATTGATAGAGTCGATGGCTCGAATGCATCTATAATGTTAGGGTAAAAGGCGCCTTATTACTAATTAGAAATGGAGCGCTGTTGGCTAGCGACGATGAGGGGTACAAGAATTTGCGGAAGAGGGTCCACCTTTACCGACAGGGTTGGAACACTACCATTATCATGACTACGGTAAGCGAACGTCGAAAAGAATGTTTCCTTTGTAAAAAGTATCCCTGACGCTACCCATCACAGCGGCGGAGAAAGAAGAACCCCATATCAAAAGAACATGGCCCAAAGCACACGCGCAGCAGTCAAAATCCGGCTAGCGACCTTCCCAGACGATAAGCCCATCGTCGGCCAGCTCTTTCTCGCCTACTCCGAATCACTGCCCATCAGTCTGGACTTCCAAAACTTCGAAGACGAATTAGCGGCATTACCCGGAAAGTATGCGGTCGAAAAGGGGGGCGCGGTCTGGTTGGCGTATGCCTCCTCGCCGTCAGAGAGTGCACACGATGCTGCAAACCCACAAGCTACGGCATCACGGCCTCAGAACCAGACTATTGGGTGTATAGCGATTCGACCTTTTCATTCCCCAACGACTACGCCATCGGCTACTCTACTCTCAAATTCTACGTCACCCACCACCACAACGTGCGAGCTCAAGCGCTTGTATCTCACGCCGGAGTCGCGAGGGCTCGGTGTGAGCAAGTTGTTGATGGATGTCGCGGTTTCGCACGCGAAGAAGTTGGGGTACAAAGAGATGCTGCTTGATACTTTGAGTAGCATGACGACTGCGAGGCGGCTGTATGAGAGGTATGGGTTCGAAGAGATTGGAAGCTATTATGAGAGTGTGGAGGATGCTGTGTTTTATCGGCTTGTACTCTGAGGGAGAGGCTGCTGCATGTTCGATGGTGTAGTTGCAGCCCAGCCACCACTTCAGTAACTTTAGATAACCCCACGACGAGGGGTGGTCAGTAGTTGTTGATGCTTGGCAACGCTACTCAGGATGGCTGAGAGCAGGGCGTGATCGCGCGTCTTCCAAACGTCATTGATTTCTCGCTTAGCGCGTCGCCCTTTCACTCGCGACCGCGATCGGATTCCTATATCGCCACCTACCCCTGGCGCTAGCATCGACACTACCTATCCTCCATAGATCTATGTTTT
Organism: Decorospora gaudefroyi; assembly: GCA_010015605.1. Lineage (NCBI taxonomy): Eukaryota > Fungi > Ascomycota > Dothideomycetes > Pleosporales > Pleosporaceae > Decorospora > Decorospora gaudefroyi. The sequence goes on from ML975584.1 coordinate 3,701, forward strand.
GCCTTGTGCTTCACGTTCTTGTATACGCGATATGACATCTTCCATTACGAGCGCATTTTCTGAGACGCTTTCTACGCCCGCCTCATCGCTACCCCCCAGCATGGATACAGATAGCGTGTCAAAGTCGATGCAGGCTGAAGAGGAGCGCATGAGAGCGCAGCGCGAGAAAGATGACGCGAAACGCGACGCGCAATTGGCGAAGGAGAGGCAGGAGGACATCAAGAGTGGCAAAGAGGTTCTGGACAAGAAGTTCCAGCAGCTCGAGTTTCTGATGAATAAGAGCAAGGTCAGTAGAATTGTTTGTTACATGGGAAGACGTACGAACTATAGCTTGAATAGCGCTAACATGTGCGCAATAGTTGTACGCGACGGTCATGCTCGCGCAAATGCAACGGCAGGAAGAAGAGGAGCAAGCACGAGACGATGAGACGAAAGGCCAAACTTCGAAACGCGAAAAGAACGCAGAGAAAGCCGCGGCCGAATCGCAGCGACGCGCTACACGCGGATCTGTAGCGAATGAAGCATCGACACCCGGGAAACAGGAAGAGGATGCGACGACGAAGAAGCGTCCGGGAAGGCCAAAGAAGTCAGATACCAAGGGTCGCGGGAGACCGAAGAAGGCAGACTTAAAGATATCGAGTTACTTCAAAAAGGAAGACCTGGAGCAGAAGGCAGACCACACGGACGTCGGCGATGCGCTGAAAGAGGCGGCAGCAAAGGACACCGACAACATAAAGACGGGCGAGATTGGCATGACAGACCTCAAGTCAGCACGTCAACCGAAGCTTGTCACAGGAGGCACAATGCGCTCATACCAACTAGAAGGACTCGAGTGGATGGTTTCACTCTACAACAATGGCATCAATGGTATACTAGCAGACGAGATGGGCCTAGGGAAGACGATCCAAACAATCGCCATGCTTGCACACCTGTGGGAGAACAAGTCGTACGGCCCTTTCCTGATTGCGGCGCCGCTCAGCACGACAAGCAACTGGGTTGCCGAATTTGAGAAGTGGACACCGAGCATGCCGGTCATGCTATACCATGGTGACAAGAAGGAGCGCGAAAGGCTGCGCAAGACCAGATTGCGGAACCCTGGCACCGCTGAGTTTCCTATCATGGTCACTAGCTACGAGATCTGCATGAATGATCGCAAGTATCTTACTAGCTTCGGCTGGCAGTTCGTCATCATCGACGAGGGACATCGCATCAAGAACCTTGATTGCCGGCTTATTCGCGAGCTACAGCAATTCCAGTCGGCGAATCGCTTGCTCATTACCGGTACACCGCTCCAGAACAACCTCACCGAGCTTTGGTCGCTGCTGCACTTCCTTCTTCCTACGGTTTTCGACAAACTCTCAACCTTTGAGAGCTGGTTCGACTTCTCTGGGTTGAAGGACAAATCGAGTTTCGAGCAACTGCTATCAGAAGAGCGACAACAATATCTCGTCAAGTCGCTTCATGCTGTGCTGAAGCCCTTCCTGCTGCGGCGCGTCAAGACGGACGTGGAGAGCTTGATGCCCAAGAAGCGCGAATACGTCTTGTATGCGCCATTGACAGCCATGCAGCGCGAGCTGTACCAGGCTATCCTCGATGGCACCAGCCGGTCCTATCTCGAAGAGAAGGCAGTTGAAAGACTCAGCATCGGTCTCAGTAGTCGAGCGGGTACGCCTTTGAGCATACGCAGTAATAACAGTAGCCTCAAGCGCAAAGCTTTGAGTGGTGTTAGTACACCTAACAAAAGTGCCAAGACATCTCGTGCAGGCACACCTGCGTCCATGGCATCCACCAAAAGTCGGGGCCGACCGAGGAAGAACTACGAGGAAGTCAGCGACGACGAATATTTCGCAGGACTAGATAAGCCAGAGAGAGAGTCAGAACCAGAAGACCTGAGCTCCGACGCCGAAGAAGAGCGTATCCGCGCAGCAACTTTTGAACTCGCCAAACGCCAACTCATGCAAAAGAAACTCGGCAACCCCATCATGCAACTCCGACTGTGCTGCAACTCGCCCTACAACTTCTTCAACCCCTTCCTAAAAGCGGATACAGAGGGAGCCGAAACCTTTGCATCAGAAACAGAGCCAGACGAATCCCTCGTCTCAACATCAGGCAAAATGTTGCTTCTCGACTCCCTCCTCCCAGAACTTCTACACCGCGGCCACAAAGTCCTCATCTTCTCCCAATTCACAACCACGCTCGATCTGCTGGCCCAGTATCTCGACCTACGCGGCTGGAACCACGCCCGGATTGACGGGTCGGTCGCGCAATCCGACCGTCAAGCCCAAATCCTAGCCTTCAACCAGCAGCCCTCCTCCCTCTCGTCCACCAAAAACCAAGCAACAAACGTCTTCATCCTCTCAACGCGTGCCGGCGGCCAGGGCATCAACCTCGCGGCCGCCGACACCGTTATACTCTTCGACAGCGACTGGAACCCACAGCAAGACCTCCAAGCCATGGACCGCGCCCACCGCATCGGCCAGACCCGGAACGTCATCGTCTACCGCTTCGCCACCCGAGACACCGTCGAGCACAAACTTTTGGAATCCGCAGAGGCCAAACGGCGCCTTGAGAAATTGGTCATTCGCAAAGGGGGCGTCCGCAATCAGAGGCCCGGCGGTGCGCAAACACTCCGTGCTGGTGATAGGGAGACGGAGATTGAGGAGCTGGCGAGGCTTTTAAGACGGAGTGATGGCGAGAGGTTGGATGTTGGGGATAACGAGGCGGCGGGGAGCTTGTTGGCCACGGATGAGTTGGAGATTTTGTTGGATCGGAGTGAGGAGGCGTATGAGAGGGCGGAGAGGGGGTTGGATGTTGGGGGTCAAGGGATGGTGTTTGAGGCTGTGGGGAAGAGGGATGAGGGTGCGCTAATGGAGGGGTTGAGGGCGTAGCGTAGCGAGGATTTATTCACGTTTTCCTCCTTCTTCTTCTTCTTCTTTCTTTCTTGGGACACGCAGTCCGTTATAAGCATGTAAGACGGATTTCTGCCAGGCTTGTACTACTTCGTACCTGTGCGTTGTGGCTACTCCGCCTTCGTGGGATAATCATTAGCTAATGAACACACGATTCACATTTCCAATTCTCTTGCTAAACATCACGGTTTCGAAACTAGACGCTCACATGCACCAAGAGTCCGCCTACATCCCTAATCTCCACACACACACACATATTGTCCATAATCGTATTACGACTCCAAACAACTAACAGCAAGCTTGCACAGAGGCCAACCGACACCAAGACCGCGAATAAAACAAAGAAAACAACATCTATAATCTCTATGCACACGTGCATCCCCACGGCCCACCACAGTATATACAATCTTTGATCCCTCCTCCGCCCGCGCCCTCGCCACATATCCAACTACCTCACGCCACCAAACCCCATCACTTGCAAAGACCTTAGCTAGTACACGTTCCGTACTGAGGCTGGCAGCCCCAAGACTCGCGACAGTAGTCATACGCATCATTACCGCACCAACCATAGCTCGAGCAGCACCGTCCAAACGTACTACCAGTGCAAGTCCTTCCATTCCCATCGGGGCCACAGCGACCATCGGTACTAACATTAGTCGGGACTGGGGGAGAAGACGACGTCGGTGTCGGCTGTCTAGTCGAGCTACTGCTGCTAGGAGGAACGGGGACAGAGGAGGAGCCCGGAGGCGTGCCACCGCCGCCGCCACAGTTTCCAAAGGTGGAGCGACAGCCTGTGCCGCAGTAGTCGGTGGAGCTGCCGCAGAAGTACCATTCTGAACAGCAGTTTCCGAACGGGGAGCCGGCGCACGTCGTTACGTTTCCGCATTGGCCGTTGTTGGAGGGGACGAGGGTGCCGGAAGGGAGGGGTGGGAGGCTGCTGGATGAGCTGGTGGGCTGGGCGGTTGGGGTGGGCGTTGGGGTGGATGTGGGAATGGGTGGTGCATCACCGCATCGGCCGTAGTTGGGTTGGCATCCTACGATCTCGGCGCAGTGCTAGAAGAAACATGTTAGACGAAGTGCGTGCGTGGAGTGCGGTATCGGGGTAGTTTTGCTGCGTACCTCAAACTCGGTTCCACAGTAATTGTAGGCTGAGCAGCATTGTTGGTTGGGACAGGACTGGCCGCCGAAGCTGGAGCCGCAACGTCCTTGGTTCTGCCGAGAGAACAGGTGGTTCAATGACCGTGAGAAGAGGCTGGCCGTTGTGTCGTTGTTGCGCCTCTCGAAGGGCTGTGCGACGGCCTCGTGGTCAGCGTAGAGAGGTGCCCTTGGATTAAGGTTGTTGGACACAATGGATGCAGAAGCTCCGGAGAAGCTCAAGGCCCCTACAATGTTGATCAATGTCCACCGCATGTTGACTTTGTGTTTGGCTCGAGGAGGTACCAGGTAGAGCAGACTACTTCTCGACGAGCAGACCCAGGTATAAATGAGATTTCGCACATGGTTGCGGCGGAGCTAGGAAAAACAACACGGGGGAGAAGGAATAACTTGCCCTACTCAATATAGCAGATAAGAGCATGATATTCTTGGCTTTGTATGGAGCAGGCTGAATTGAGCATGGTAACGAGCTCGTAATCCAATGAAGATGTACTTCCAAGCTCATGGTATAAATTGAAGCCGCAATTTTTGCTAGTCGTACATGCTTTTACGGGTACAACATTATTGTTAATATGGAATTTGATCATATGGGTGTCCTTGTGGGGCTCTCCAGTGGTGTGAATCGTACGAGCGACGAGCGGTGTATTTGAGGTTGGACTTGGAAGAAAATAACCAGCGATGTGTCTTGAAGACTTGTTGACGCAAATGAAGTATCTAAAACACGGTGCAGCCTGAATCGGCTATCATGCTCTGATTCTGTGGTACGGTGTGGTGGCACGCATGAGCCTCTGCAGATCGAAATGGGAAGCTCCATACCACTGACCAGGTGGGGCTTCGTAAACGTCTCCGACATCCATCCACGTGCATCCCGCAGAAATAAAGAGCTCGTTTGGGCATTCTGAAGAGCCTAAATGTGAAATCCCGACACTCCCGATTAGTCCACTCATGCTGAATGGGCGACGACAAAAGCAATATACGGAGATATTTTTCTAGAAAACTGGGGAGTATGGGTGATGCAAGGTACCATCTTGGGGACACGTGGGGCGATAGCTGTTACCGGGTAAGTTGCTATCTTTTTGAAAGTAGATCACATTAGCCGACGCCTACCACCTTCGTTCCATCTGTCCTGTAATGTGTCCAAAGCATGCTCTCTTAGTAGTCGCTGGAACTTGAACTCTCTGTTAGCAGGCTAAGCTGGATTTCGAGTGGAAGCTACTGGCTCGCTCACGAACTGGTGGCTACGACATCGTGCTGCTGCTGCGCGAACGGAACCGGACCAAAACGTATTGAAGCCTCGGAGAGAGAAAGGAACATCATCTGAACGGCATAGTGCGAATGCTATTGTAGGAGGAAGTGGACAAGTGGAAGATTTTGATCCTGAAGTTACAGAGCATGGTGAAAGTAGAGGCGGGGAGACATCGTGGGAAGAAGTGCCACTAGTGCTACGCGAGTGTGACGTAGGTACCTACTATCTATGGATAGCGCGGATCCCCAAAACCACCGCCTCGAGCTCTAAACAACGGAACATTCCCAATCCAAGCACAGTATATAAAATTTTCTATCTACCCTTTCTGTTGTTCATGTATCACTGTAACAAAAAGTCCTGCCTGGTAATACCTCAGCCTTGTGGCGTCCACCTCCTTCCCAAGCTGATAGCATAAGGCTGACAAGAACTAGATCTACCCATGATGCCTCCAAGCACCAAGGTCTACTATAGTATTTATCGTCTGCTAGACAGATGACTAATTCCCATTCATGGTGTACATGAACGATAATCACCCCATAAAACGCGATCACGAAATCCAAACCTATCGCACCCAACGCCAACACAAGAAAGCCGCTCATCGCCCCAATAAAAAAATTAAAAAAACTCTAAACACCAAGTGCATTTCAGCACTAAGCCATTATCCAAACATCAGCTCAATCCAGCAGCATAGCCATCTGAAAGCAGGAAACATACATCACCGAGTCCCATGTCCAGTGCGACGTAAAGCATGCATGTTCCGCCATCCAAACACCGTCTGCAGCACTGCGAGGGCTATGCCGACGGTTCCAAAGAGCACTGTGATATATGTATCTCCGTCTGGGCGCCAGCCGTCCTGTCCTAGAACGTTTGGTGCTGGTGTTGTTTCGGTAGGTGCTGATGGCATGGTAAAGCGGTAGTGCAGCCTGACGAAGAAGGATTGAACCGATGCTGGTGGGTGGGGCGTGGGTGACAATATTTGGCGTCGCGGTGGTCTTCGGAAGATTGTAAGAAGGGCTCTAATGACGGTTGGAAAGCGAGGCGGAACAAAACGAGCAATAAGAGTAGTGAAGAAGGATGCTTCTGGAGCAGAAAATAAAGAAGAGGTAGATGGACTCCCTACTTGCTTCCTTTAATACAATATGCGAATCTCCATCCATTCTGCTCTACTTCTCGTTTTACCGAATCAGATTGCAAAGAATCCGTCCGTGTGTCATCTAAGCCTCTCGCCTACACAGATACAGCGCGGGAACGCTCATAGAATCGGGGAACGCAGGGAACTTGGGGAACGCTCATAGCATCAGGCTCAGCGCGGGAATGTAGGCCTAATGCGCTTTGGGCGAGGATTGGCCTATGTCGTCGCACTTGACGCAAGCTGTCGCAATGTTATCGCAATGAAGCCATGTCGTCGGAATGGAGCCAAGATTCGCAGATGGAGCCAAGATTCGCAGATGGAGCCAAGAGTCGCAGATGGAGCCAAGAGTCGCAGTTGGAGCCAAGAGTCGCAGTTGGAGCCAAGAGTCGCAGTTGGAGCCAAGAGTCGCAGTTGGAGCCAAGAGTCGCAGTTGGAGCCAAGAGTCGCAGATGGAGCCAAGAGTCGCAGATGGAGCCAAGAGTCGCAGTTGGAGCCAAGAGTCGCAGTTGGAGCCAAGATTCGCAGTTGGAGCCAAGATTCGCAGATAAATGTCTTTTTTCCGACCAGCATAAGCAAAAGACGGTTTGGGCCAGACTAACACAATACCGTACCTACCTACACGAATGACGCACTCCACTATGGTACTACCTATACTTTTACTCGTCTTACAACCCATAGAGAGGAGTTATGGGGTTTCACCGCTTTTCCGCAAGGAGCGCCCTACTATCGTATAGCGATTTGTACGGTAGTCATCCGCAGATGGGGGCCAAGATGCGCACACGAACCTAAATCGGCCGCATACGATTGGCACTCTACTCAACCTACCTAACCCACCCACCTATCTACCAAAACACTACCCACCGCGCCCCAAACAAACGTCAAAACCAAGCATCCTCCCCCTCCCTACAAGCAAAAAAGGCAACTACCTACACACATCTCCCTTCATTTCCCCATTATACATACACCAAAAAACACTAGGTAGGTACCGTAGCAGAGCGCAAAGAAATACATACATAGACAAACCATCAACATACACGCAACAAGACAAGATAAGACAACAAAAAGAGAAAAACCCTCCTCCCATCCCAACCCCCCCCCCCCCCCCCCCCCCCCCCCCCCCCCCCCCCCCCCAATAAAAAAGAACAGATCAAATCAAAACAAAAAAGAGGGGAAGGAGGATATAAAAGTAGATACACCAGCCCACCTTTTCCAACCCACACAAAAAGTTCAGACATGAAACAAACCCAAGTCCACAAAGAACACATAGAATCTAGTTGTCCATCTCCAACACTTAAACTTTTACTAAACTTTTACTAAAGGCCAACAACAAGAATTTCCGTTTCCATATCTTTTGGGATGCCATAGAACGATACATAGAATTAGCGTCTAGTAATGTTTCTTTAGTAGGTATTTATCCACCCAACCAACCCATACAACCCTCAATCCCTCTCCACAAACACAACACAACACTAACAAACCCCCCCCCC
>ML975586.1:0-11177 GCA_010015605.1 Decorospora gaudefroyi
GTAGGGATACTAGGCTTATAACTATTAGATGTAGAAGTATAGAGTAGATAGAAAAGAGGTAGAAGGTTATTATATTAAGTAAGCTATAGCAAGCGATTATATACATAACTAGATAAGTAAGTAGGTAACTAATATAGTTACGTAAGGTGTAGTTTATAGTGTACTATATAAACTAAAGTGCTAGGCTAATAAATTATAAAAAGCTACTTAAGTCTACTTACTAGAATTCTTTATTAAGTAGCTAGATTACGCTAAAGAAGTCTAATTCCTTATTAGAGCTATATATAGTTACGCAAACCTAGATTATTTTTCTCTACTTATAGCTATTGTAGATAAGATTAGTTAAACTTATTCTTATATCTATTTTGCTACTTATATTAGCAATTCTAGAATATAAGCGAACGCAAGACACTAGACTATCTAGATCTATACCTTTAGAGTGTAAGTCTACTAAAGCTACGCATAACGTACGTTTCTAGATGCGTTACGTTACGCTACTTAGCTATTATAAGATAACAAATAGCCTAATACTATTCTTACTAGTCTTTATATTGTTATATCTTAGAAAGCTATAGAGATTAGACTACTATTTCTTATTAACTAGAGTCTTTTTTAAGTATAACTTCTAGAGTGTTTTATATAGATTAGTTTAACTTTAGAATAACTATAGCGCGTTGCAAAAGGCTTTGCAAAGGTAATTAATCTTCTAAGATTAGTATAAGTCTAAATTTTAAGGTAATATATTTACCTTAGATTCTATTAATCTATTGTATTAGCCTACTTCTAGCTTACTATATAGACACGATATTATTATTAGTGTATCTATCTTCTTAGAAGGTCTTATATTAGCTACGCTTATAGGTTACTAACTAAATTAGTGTAGCTAATTAGAATTCTAATTAGCTACACTAATTTAGTTAGTAACTAGAACGTAGATTATTCTAGCGCTCTACCTTGCTCTTCTAGTAACACGTTAAATAGACTTGCACATCTATAAAGTGTATAGGCTAGCGCACTAAATACTTTAAGACTACTTTTATAGACTAGTAATCTATATTCTTAATTAAGTCTACTATACTTAAGATAAAGACGTTAAGTAATAGGTGTATAGGTAGTATCGTTTTAGCTACTACTAAGAGATTAGCTAAAGGTACTCTAATAGCCTTTCTTTCTTAAATTATTAGTAGCTTTACTAAGCTTAGTAATAATCGGATAGCTAATATATAATATATTATACACCTATAAGGCTAAGAAGTTCTTTATTTCTTTACTACTCTTTTAGTTCTTTACTAGTTACCTTTCTACACGACATCTAATTCTAAATAGCCTAACCTCTATTCTCTATAACTACTAAGCTATAGAGACACAAGCGTACTTGTTAAGCACTACTCTAGAAGTATATAAAAACAATTATTAGACCTAAAGCAAACCTTAAAGATCTTAACTTCGAACGTGCTAGTTTCTCTAGCTCTACTACCTATAATTATATAGTACTTCGAACACCTACTATATTGCTTAACCTAGACACTAAGAATACCTACCTAGGTCTTTTAACTATATAAGAGATTTCTTTAAGACTATTATTAGAAGTAAGAACGTAGGAATTATAGAATATATATAAAGAATTAGCTTAATAGAAAAGTATTAATTAATAATACTCTAAGAACGCTTCTAAAGAGAATAACACGTTTAGTAGAAATAAGCCTACACGTAACTCGTATTCTCTCTCTTATAGTAAAGAACTAAAGGCCTTTTCTAACGTAATAATAAATTATAGATTAGGCCTAATAAAATACAACTAGGTAACTTCTCTACACGATTCGAATGCTAAAGCTAATAAATATAGGTTAACTATATTATTAAGATATCTTATTTTATTATTAGTAGTAAGGTGCCTAAGGTATTTAAGAAGAAGCGTAATTACGTTTAGTTTTATATAGCTAATAATAGTTTAGTAAAGCTTATTAAAATAGATGCTAATATAGCCTAAGTAGGCATTACTACTTTCTTATTATTATCTTTATATAGTGTTCTCTAGACTAATTAATTACTATATTCTCTTACTAGTGTCTTGCCTACGTTATTATAATATATACCTATAGTATATTCTATCTTCTATATATATTGCACCTATAAATAATATAAACTTTAGTAAGCACTAGAAATGTATTCTAAGCTTTGTATTACTTTCTTAGTGTAGGGGAACTCTTAAAATAGAGTATAGAGGCGCTATAGCTAGAGGCTAGTAACGCTAGTGCCTCTATCTTATAGAAACTTATACTCTAGTAAGCGCTTATAGGTTATCTTTTATTATAATGTGTCTATTACTAGTAGTTTGTTTACGTTAATTAACTGCGTAGAGATACTTATTCGCTAATATAGTGTGCGCTAGCCTATATTAAACTCTATATATAACTCTATTACTATATTCTTCTTAGAGAGGTTTGTTTTAAAAGTAGAAATATCTACACTTAATAACTCGAAGACCTTCTACTACTACTAGAAATTAGATTATTTAATTCTAGCACCTACTATTATTAGTATTATCTAATTAGTATACGATAACACTTATTATTATAAGACTATTAGAGTAAGGTATATGCTTTCTAATTCTTAAGAGCTTTACTAATAAGTTTAGTTAAAAATAGATCTTATCGCTTTCTCTTTTAGTGTAATATTTAGCTTCTTAGTCTTGTTTTACCTAGAGCTACGCTAAGATCTAGAAAATAACTAATACGTATTAGATACTATAATACTATTCTATATAGCATTACTATACTAGTTAGTTTAGCGCTTACCTAAGAGCTATTAGGTCTTCTCTCTAGCTTTAACTACTATAGGTATATTATATACACGCGTACACATTTATAGAATTAAGCTTAATATAGTATCTAACTATAGGTCTCTAGCTTAGTTAGCGCTTATAAGCCTTATTAGTATATATTTAAATTAGATCTTATATAAATATAGGGAAATGTTATTATAGTTAGTGTTACTAGCAAGCTATCTACTTTCTTAGAATCTAGTCTTGCTAGAGGTTTTTGTATTTTTAGGCTATCTCTACTTAGTAGGAAATTTGCATAGTAAGGCGCACAAATACTCGCAAATAGACAACTACTAACGTTAACTAGTGCCTAATTCTAGTAATAATATATAGATAACTAGTATAGTTATATTAATAGTGTTATTAATATTTGCATATAAGAACTTGTAGTCTATATTTATACCTTATCTTTTCGTAGTTCTTTTAACTACATAGTTATTTATTATTATCTAGAGTTCTTAGTCTATTATACTCTTGATTTTTTAGGTAGTATTTAGGCTTGCATAAGAAAAATATGTAAACAAAGTCTACCTTAGCAATACATTAATAGAAAGTCTTTTCTAGAGTAGGTCTATTTCTCTAGATTAATTCTATAAACTAAGAAGCTATCTAAAGCTAACCTATAGAACGAATTATATAGAGCGTTCTAGGCTAATTAAAAAGGCGATTAACATAGCTATCTATACGCTAAGATAGATAGAGGTATTAGCTACCTATAGCTTGCATTTAGTATATATATACTATAGGTAAGCTTAATGCCCTCTATTTTGTCTTATTCTAATATTAAGTATAGCCTTAGCTAGAATGTTTAATCTTGCCTTAACACTATTACTAAACAACTCGTAGCCTAATTATTACTAGATTATTATAAGTTATATTAAAAGATTTTATATGCTAATATTCTAATACGTTTTAGATTCTAGCTTTCTAAGATTTTCTAGTAGTCTTCGTCTAGCTAGACGTCTATAAAGCGGATTATCTTCTAAATTCTTATAATATTTCTCTTTAACATAATAACTTAATATATTAGAAAGAGAAGAGCGTGCAGCCTCTATATAAGCAGCGACATAGCGTTTGTCTAGTGCAAGCAACTAAACGCGTACATAAGAGAATCTTCGATAACTTTTATAGTGTACTTGCTACGCTTAATTACTTCTACTATAAAAACCTTACTTTTAAGACTTAGAACGTATACCTTTATTAGAAGAGGTTTATTCTTATACTTATACTACTAGATTTCTACAAAGGCTTTATAGCTCTACTTGTATACTACTATAGCAATATAAAAGTAGTAATTTAGGTATTCTTTCTCTAGTTACAAAAGAGCTTAGAAGAATAGAGTCTTTATTAGCTATATAACTATTCTATATTACTTATACTAGCTCTAATAGACTATATATCTCTATTTAGTAAGACTCTTTCTAATCTAAGAAGTAAAAACAATATAGTTATCTCTACTATTGCGTCTTATTTTAAATTCTTTATAGTATGTTTCTCTCTCTACCTCTATCTTTAGAGACTAAGTATAATAGAAATTCTATTTAGAAACGCTAAATATACTCTAAGTCTAAGACGCTTGCAATAATAGGTTATATATATTTATAATAACTACGTTCTTTAGATAGCGCGAGAGGCTTATAGTAGAGAGCGTATTAGCTTTCTTTAGGTTTGTTTATAAAACGACGTACGCCTAAGCTCTATATTAGCGGCCTAGAGTATATATATAGCAAAATTAATATGTATTAATCTATATAGTACTATAGTTCTGCTAGAGTTATAAAGAGAGGCTTCTCTAGTACTAAAATTATTATTAGCTACCTTACCTTAAACGAAAGGCCTAGGCAACTAAGCTTCTAGTTTCTTAAATAGGTACAATTAAATATTATTAATTCTTAGAACGTAGAATAATTTAATATAAATAATCGATAAGCTATAGATCTTTGCTTTCTTATACTACTAGATATACACTAATATCTCTTAGAATTTAGATATTACGAATTAGGTTAAATATACGTGCAATAGTCTTAGGTAAGAATGCAATATCTATAGTAGCTAACGCTATAGTAGTACTACGATTCGTGTCCCTACTATTAGTAACTATATTAGGTTTAGGTAGCGTATTTAATAATTTAGTAAATTTAGTTATATTCTATTAGCAAACTTAGAAGTAAGGTTAGAGCATGTATATACTCTATACGTAGAGTTATTAACAATTAAGTTAAGCTAATATCTCTAGATATGCTACTAACCTAATAAGGTAAGATCTAAGCTATATAGGTAGTTTTTAAGCCTAAAAAGGTAATTAATTAAGTTAAGCCTTACTTTATATGCTCTACTAAATTAATTGTTAACAACTCTAAAAATAGCAATAATAATCTACCTCTAGTAATAGTACTTAAGAAACCTCTTAGTTATATAGCTTCTATAGCTATTAAAAATTAAGAGGTAGTACTTCTATAGCGCTTACCTCTTAGTGTAGTAGCTAAACACCTATTTAAGCTAGGCTAATCTAATATAATTATTTGTCTAGCCTATAGGCAAACAAGCTTTGTAAATTAGATGTACTTCTCTCTTAATATACACAACCTAATAGCTTTAGATAGTAGAGTTTTTAACGCGAAGATAATACCTAGTAGAAGAGCTAGATTATCTACGCAAATCGTAGCTAATACGCATTAATGCCTACTAGAAATGCGCTTTATTCTACCTAGTACTCTAATAGCAAAGCTCTTCTTATCTATATTATTTATATACTCTAGTAAGGCTTGCAAAATAGGTAGCCTATATTGTAAGCTTTGCACTTATATAAATACTACAGTTACTTACTATAAGGTAGATACACGTATCTATAGCTTAATAAGCCTTCTAACGTGTAGATATAATATATAGTACTAGATTACTCTATAGATTTAGGAATCTATAGGTAGTTGCGCTTCTTATATATAAATAGTATATTTAAGTGTCTTAAAGGTGCGTTATACCTTATTAGGTAACCTCTACTAGCTACTACTTAAATTGCTAGGCCTAAGATTAGCGCTATTAATAGTAAGAACCTAATTAACTTGCCTTCTTTAAATAGAAGAACCTAGTAATAGCCTTTTCTCTACTAAGCTTATTAGAACTACTAAGACTTTGCTACTCTAAGACAAGCTATGTAACTACTCTAACGTAAGCTAACGCTAATAGTAGTAGGTCTTTATTAGTAGAATTAGAAAATCTTAGCTAGTTAAGCATAATCTTAATTTATAAGTCTATGCGTAACTACTATAAGACGTAACTACCTACTAATAATATCTAATACTACTCTAGTTAAAATACAAAATAAATTGTGCCTACCTTAAAGTAGATTATCTAGCTAGAATAGAGAATAATATATCTTAGCTTTTCTCTAGTAAATCTATTTAGGTTAGTACTCTAGCTGCAAGTCTCTTCTTTTAATAGATATAACATCTAGCTAAAACTAAGCTACTCTTCTTATACTATTAGCTACGTAGCCTTTCTATAGCTATTCTAATAAGTTAGTATAAGAGTACCGCCTTAGGCAAGTAGCACCTAGTTCTTATTATCTTTCTACTTATTCTATTTAGTAATAGGTATAGTGCATCTTTCTATAGACGCTTCTTTAAGAAGCACATTGCAGACACAACTAAGCAACTAGTAGTTCTCGCTAGTAAGAAAGGAGGGTAATATAGAACGTAGAAGTAGGTTCTATAGATTAAGTACGTTAAGAGGATTATTACTTATTACGTTCTTTATAAATACTATCTAAACGTTGCTAAGCTATATTAATTCGAATAATAGTTGCTATAAGCTTAGCAATAGCTTCTAAATAGATACACTCTAGTTAGAATTCTCTATTCTTTAGAAGAGCTATTTAATAGGCTAGCCTTTCTAGTAATTCTACCTAAATTACTACTAATTCTTAGTAATTATTAGCCTATAGAGAGTAATATATAATTTAAGTTAACTTTTTACTTTTTTACTAGTTATGTAGTACACCTCTTCTTTACTCTTATCTATAGTTATTATTAGCTAACTAACTTAGCTTAGAAGAGAATACATAACCTAAATGTTTACCTCTCTCTAGGTTTTTAGAAATTTGTCTAGCATTAGCTTTCTTTCTAGTTAAGCTATTACCTATTATTAAAAACAAGCGTCGCCTTTAGTATTGTACACTAGCCGCTAGTCTCTATTCTCTTCTATAATAGAAAAAAAGAGAATTTCTAGGTTTTATATAGCGTCTTTAGAGAGTTAAGCAAACTTAGAGCCTACTTTAGGTAGCGATAGATAATACTATTTAGTAGTAGTAAATAGTAGTAAATCGAGTAGATTAGATATTAGACGTTTTAGAGTTTGTATAGACATAGTATTCTTAGACTTCTAATAGTATAGTATATATATTATTACCTACTTAGCGTACATCTTAAGGTGCTTTAGATAGAGTAACTCTTACTAGGCCTTATACTTTATAACTATCTCTAGGTCTTCTATAGTGTTAGTCTTCTATTTACGCTCTATAATAGAGAGGAAGTTAGGCACTACTTTATTAGAATAGAAGCAACTAGTTATTAGCTTAGACCTAGACTAAGAGAATTCTATAGTCTTTATTTAGGCTAATTAATATCGTGTACTTAGCTTACTACTACCTATTCGCAAAGCTATTAGTGTGTAGAATAGCTTAGAGTAGAAACAAAGCCTATTCGAAGTCTGCAACAAAGCTCTAACTATATTAGGCTTAACTCTAGCAATATTTTCTATAGATGCTTAGAATAGATATAACAACACTATAGAAACGTAGGATAAGGCAAAGGTATTAGAGGTTAGTAAGTGTGCTAGCGTGTTTTCTAGTAATAAAAGTAGAGAACTAAGAGAGCTATAAGTAGATTTTTAAGCCTTAGAAGATATAGGTAAGAGTAAGAATATTAAGGTATTAATAATAATATTTAGAGAGGAGGTTACTATTGTAGTAGAAGCTGCACATTCTTTTGCGCTCTAAGCATTAGCGTGTACAGCTAGCTAGAGTTAACCTACGATTTCTACTAGTATAATTAGTCTATACTAGTTAAAGGCATATCTAGCTAGTAAGGTAGAGTTAGTAAGTAGGTAGTATTTAAGAATGCATGTCTTTTAACTCTTCTTCTTATAGTTGTTCTTCTTAGACTAGGTCTTAAGGTGCTCTAAGTTAATTAAGTTAATAGAATTTAGAGACACTCTAAGAGACTATTCTTTAGCAATCTAGCTTAATATTAGCTAATTTAACTTAACTAAAGCCTCTTTCTAATTAGGAATCTAAGAAGTAGTAGTGCCTAGCATCTTACAGAATTTTAAGCCTATTAACGCCTATTAGTAGTGTCGAACCTTTTTAATGCCCTAGTACCTGCTCGCTTTAGTAAGAGGAGCAAGACACTACTATTTTATCTTATTTCCAGACTTAGCTATATTAATAAAACGCCCCTACTGTTTTACTTCCGCTTTGGCTTGAGTGTTAGCATTAACATCAAGTTTCCTTAACCAAACGCGCCTTTTCTCCCTATAATGCGGACATTCATCTACTATTACCCCTTCTGCACATGCAAAAAGCCATTCTAACTCTGTTTGTTGCTCGAGGAGCTTATCTTGCATAGCTACGCATGCCTTTAGTTTGTTAGCGTTATTGTCAATCGCTTTTAGGGAGGCTTAGAAGGCTTGGATGTTCGCAGGGACAGGATCGATATTAAGTATATCGTCGCTAAAGGGATTAGCTTTTGCGCACAACAAGTGGCATATTTACCTCTAAGTTAAGGGCTCTATGGTGGTGAGACGGCGTTGTCGCGAATGTGTTTGTCGTAGAGCGAGCTTAACGTTGACAGCTCATATTATGACTAAGCCAGATAAGCGAACAGGTCCAAACTGGACCAGTTTCTCATTGGCCACGACCACATCTAATAATTTCTCTTTCAAGTGGAGAGTGCAACCGCCCCTTGAACTGTTACCTATATAGCTTTCGATCGACAGGCCTCGCCTTTCTCCTGCCCTCTTTTGGAGGTTGTTTGGAGGGCGTGGACAGGGAACGCTCTGTGATGCAGGGCCTCGTGCGCAATGTCCTTTCTACAGAAACTTAGGCGGCGGCGTGGCTATCGTGCCATGCGCGTGCGCTTTTACCTCCACGAACTAATCCACAGGCAAAAGAGCTGAAATCCTAAATTAGTGCTTAATTGAGGATCCCGAGAGGCTTGAAAGCAGGAGCCAGAAACCGGACCTGTACCCCAAGTTCTGGAAGGGAGCCGAAAACAGGCCCCAGGCTGCAGAGTGCCAATAGTGGCGTGCAAAGGAACCTGGGGACAGGAGCAAAGCACTCGACAACAGGGATTGCAAACCTGGATCCATTTTGCGTACGTACTGTAGCATATGGATTCCAATTTTGGCCCACACAGACTAGCTTAAATGAATTGGCTAGCCAGGTCTCTCACTAAGTAGCATAATCATGACCTCTCAGCAGCAATTATAGCTACTAGCAAGCGCAAAGGCAAGGCGAGCTGCAAACAATAACTACCAGAAGCTATCGAAAACCCTCTACGAAAAATTGACGAAGCTGTGCTGAGAATACGACACAGATATCTATTCCCTAGCCCATCGTAATGGCTGCTTCAACGGATTCGTGTCTAGAGATAAAACAGATCAGCCCTGGCTGCCGCCAGGTCAAAACACTCTTGTAAACTCCCCTTCTTTGCAGCTATCAAGGACTAAGTCTTTTCAAGGACAGATTGTATCTCACGCCGGTGACAAAGTCGCCATCATATCTCCATCGAACTCGACGTGGATAAGCTCAGGTTACCACTCATGGAGCGGGTTTGCACGCGCCTTGTGACCTCACCACATCGGCAAATGTAGATTGTATCGTAGACAAAGCTACATCTGGCGACTTATCCCCATCAAGGTAGCAGTAGGGCATAGTATGGATGTAAAATCAGTATTTAGCAGACTAGCAAGCAACGTAATAATAACGATCTCATTGACTACTCCTCGCAATCTGTGTTAACGTCCATCCCTGCGCGACAGGACGTCACAAACACACCCCAGCACAACAAACTCAACATCGGATTAGCATAGTTGCCAACAAGCCAGCCAAGCCAATCTGGGACTTCAGCTTGGCTGGCTTGCAGTTTTGTATAGGCGAGCTTGGCTGGCTTAGCTTGACTGCTCTAAAATAGGCGGATTGGATTGATGAGATTGATGGCTTGAGGTTCTTGGCATTTATTTTGGTGTTGAGTTTCAGTATTCGCCCTCGTCGTCCCATGTGCTTACATCATACAAAATGTCCATCTCTGTGTCAGTTATCGCTGCCTTTGTGGCTACCTAATCGTCTCCTAAGCCAGCTTTCCGCCACCGTTGTACGCACTGTATCGCCGCCAAAAGCTAAGGTCGTATAGCCTGTTAGCGCGGCTCTAGCAAGTCGCTAAGTTCGCTAAACATGCGCTTACACTTGTAGCTTAACGCTAGGATAGAGAGGACGTTAAGCGCAAGCTTGCTAAGGCTAGGGTAGTTGTTGCGCAGCGCTACCTAGTATTTTATAGGGTTGTTAGCGTGTTATAAACCCTTCTCTACGCGCGACTCGCTCCTCTTCTATCTGTCGTACTCATCCTCCGCTACATTGTTAGCGGTGCTAGCCCTAGGGTTAATAAGGCTGTTAATCGCGTTATCTATATCGCTTAAGAACACGTTTAGGCGACGTATAGCGCGCAGCGCGGTGTTATACTTAGCCTAAAGAGCGCGAAAACAATAGTTATTATTGTTAAGCTAGTTAGGCTTGTTAGCCCATGCTATGTCGTAGTACGTTCTAAGGTATAGATAGAGTATTGTAGCAGCGTAGTAAGCGGGCGAGAGATCTAATTTAGTGTAGTACTTGTTAGCTTTTAACTACGCCGCGCGCAAATTAATTGCAAGATAGTCCTCTAGCGCCTTAGCGTGCGCGTTGTAGTTAACAGCCTTGTACGCCTTAACGCGCTCCTTGTAGTACCTAAGTATATACTTAAATACTAGAATAATCTTAGCAATATTACTAAACCTACTACTCTTACTACGTTCTTTAAGGCGTTTTATAGCAGCTTTTAGCAGCTTTAAGACGTCTATATACTCTATAATAACTACTTAGTTAGTAGCTATAAGGCTGTCTAATCGCATCTATAGCTACGCGTTAGGTAGCCTATTACTATAACTTTAAGCGTACGTGTTCTTATCTTATACGCATCTTATATAGTAATTAGCGTAAGCGTTAAGTGCTAGCTATAGCTTTATAGCGCGCTTAAAGCATAAGTAGTAGAAGTTCTAGTAGGTAATAACTAGCTTAATAGGCTTAAGAATTCTACGCTTATTA
>ML975587.1:0-11165 GCA_010015605.1 Decorospora gaudefroyi
TCTTCTTCTACGTTGATGATATTGTTGTTCTAGTGCATCCATCAAAGCTGAACATCCACAAGGAATTCCAGGAGAAGCTCTTTAAGAAGTATGAGCTTAGATCTATGGGTCAGCTTAACTGGTTTCTTGGTATACGCGTTGTTCGCGACATCTCTCAACAATCAACCTGGCTTATTCAAGACGCCTTTATCGACAAGGTAGCAACTAAGTACAACCTAATGGAAGGAGCAACTACTTTGCCTAATTTCCCAATGACTAAAATGAACCTCGAACCAAACGCCGTGGTTGACGAAACACTAAAGAAAAGATACCAGCAATTGGTTGGCTCTTTAGCCTACATCTCAGTGTTCACAAGACCCGACATCTCACTCACCCACTCAATTCTCTCTCGGTACCTCAACAATCCTGGAGAAAATCACCTACGCGCTGCAATTCATGCCTGGCGTTTCTTAATCAAAACACGCAACTTTGCCTTGAAGGCCTCGGCCCTCAGCCATGACAATGCGGGTTACTCAATACCTGTAACTGCCTTCAACCCTGAGCCGATCTTCTTTGGAGCATCAGACGCGTCATTTGCAGACGACCCATCCACCAGAGCCAGCTCAGATGGCTATCTCTTCAAGCTCTTTGGGATGCCTATTGACTGGAAAGCCACCAAACAGCGATCAGTCACAAAGTCAACCACAGAGGCCGAACTCTACGCTCTCAGCCGTGCTGCCTCAGAATTCATCTGGTGGAACAACCTCTTTGATCAGCTCAATTTCAAGACAGACATCACCCCAGTCATCTATTGCGACAATAAGCAGACAGTTGGGATTGTGACCAAGGCAACAGAAAGACTTCAAACCAAGCTCAAACACGTCGACATTCATCAACTCTGGCTGCGCCAAGCAGTTGAGAGAGGAGAGGTGAATGTACAATGGATTTCCACTGCCCAAATGCCCGCAGACGGTCTCACGAAGGCACTACCAAAGCAAAAACACATCGAATTCACACGTTAACTTGGACTTGAGGACATTACTAAGCGCCTCCTTAGTCTTCACAACAACCAAACTCCTGAACTGCTGAGCACTCCTGCTGGCTGGTACTAATAGATGGACTTTATTCACTCATTCCACCCTTCAAAGAAGACAACTATCTCAGTCTCTACACTACAGCCTTACGCTTCACTACAGTCTGGGGGGGTGTGTTGCACGCTAGCAGGGTTATCCCTACACTTTCTCTTTCTTTACATATATATACTTTCCTTCGTTCATAGCTATACAATCAACTCAGTCCTTCATTCTCCTTCCATATCACATACGTTAGACAAAGCCTCGAGCCAGCTTCTTCCACGCTTCATCGACTTGCTCAGTTTTCCTTCAGCTATCCCACTGCAACCACCAATGTTGGTACCCAACTCTCTGCCACTTTCGGAGAACAGCAGCCTGTACAGGCTTTCGGGGAGTTTCAGTACTTTATGCTAGGCCGGGTATGCAAATGCTCCTAGCTTTCGGCACCCCTTCATAACGGATTTCGATCAATTAATCAGCTAAAACACCGCGTTCTCTCTCAAAAACATACTAATTATTTGAAAAGATCCAAGGATAAGATACCCAAATTTTCCTCCAGAGAATATCAGAAGCCATGTATTCGGCGCTACGTTATCAGGGTATGCTAAGATGACCCTCATAAGCAGTTACTGTTGAAACAAGGTCCCTCTAGTAGCATGACTACTATGGATAACCGATTAGGAGGGACAAGGCGGGGTGGCTGCAACGTATTGTGTTATGTATTTGCTCTCGTATCAATAGTAACGAGGACGTTGCAGTGGGGCTGTACCTCCACGTACAGCAAGCACCACTAGCCTACCTTCCACCAACCTGGACTGAACCCACATATTCTCAACAGTTACTATATATTTTCTATTATCTCTATTCAATAGAGGGGGCTGGGGAACATGAAGCTGATATAGTATGGAAGCTTCCTCTAACAATGGTTCGAGCAGGTTCTGCTCACATAAGCAATATTCCTTAATTTGCCACTTGCTTGTTGTCGGCTGCGTGAACGGATTGATTGCGCAAGCGGGAGTATGGCCGACCTGCTCCTGCCACACTCTTGTGCGAGGGGCGTTGATTTTGGGCAGAAGTGAGAAGAGAGACGGGGATGCGCGGGGCTGCCACTAACCGTACCATCGTTCTAGGCGAGAGCCCAAAACTCGGGTACTGAACGGGACCCGTTACCGGGAACCTGAGCGGGCCCCATTACGAGAACCAAAACGGAACCTTTGCCTAATAGCTAAGCCGTATCCATGCGCGACGGCTGCTGCATCCCAATATAGACCGTGAACCTATTGATTAGAAACGTAGTCAAATTTAGATACCGCACAAATATTCACACCGAAGGAAAATCGACGTCCTTGCATTGAACCAAAAGACGTTGGAATAGGAGAATTCGATTCACTCGATGTTATTGTTGTTCTGCAATATCTAACTCCTCTGTAACCCGCTGGAGAACGGACCTCATACGCGAATAGAGCTGGCGATCTTCCTTTAGCCAGCGCTTTCCCCCGGGAAAGACGACTTCCCGCAGCTCCTGGATGCATGGAATCAGAGGCTTGCACTGAGCGGTGAACTCCTTCTTCACTTCCTCAGTGAACTTGTCTTCCTCGTCCACTTTGCCCTTCTTGATTTCCGCGAGTTTCTGCGTTGGCTCGTAGTTCCAAGAATCATACTTTGTCTTGCTCCTTGAACGGCCTAGCCCGTTCCAATGAACACCGATCCAGAACAACACCCAGAAGAACGACTCCAGGTCGTGCATGAAGTTGTGGTCTTCACCATACAGGGCACCGATGGCCATAAACACTTTAGTGCCGGTCTTGCTTGGCGCTCCAGAAGCGTTCTTGCGATCGATCTTGACAGCCAGGTCGAGGTCGATCAAGAAACCGTCGTCCTCCGCCATGGTCAACATAACATTACCAATGGATACGTCTCGGTGGAGGATTTTCGCATCGAGGAGCGACTCATGTCCTACTAACTCAGCCATGGTTCGAAATGTCTCGCTTGAAACTTACCTTTGATACCCCCTAGCAATCCTGTCAGTATGCCGCGTAGAGAGCCCGCTTGATAGAGAGACTTCCCAACATCCCACATGATGAGCCGTCGATGGATGCGATTCCTTCGTCGTTGTGCGTCCTGCTTGACCGGAGAGTCTGAGCATGAGCGTTTGGGAGGCGGCATCGATGCGTGAATACTGCTGGACGATCTCTTTCGCCCTGTCGTTCGGCTGCTGCTTCTGCTCCTACCCCGTCCAGGTCCAGAAGTAAGTGAAGTGGTTGGGCTGGTCATGGACTCAAAAGGCGCCGCTCGTTGTTGCAGTGGGTTCCGGCCAATGGTGTCGCTCAGTCCCTTCCGCACATTTCCCAGAACATCATCCACAGTGCCACCGATGTGCACAGTCTCGTGGTAGTAGTACCGTGCCACGTTCTTCACCCCAGCCTCTGTCGCCTCCTTCAGCAGAAGGCCTTCTTCAGGTCGTTCTTCATACTCCCACGAGTCCTTTATCACAAGCGGTTGGTCAGGCACATCAGCAACAGATCCCGTCCAGCAGGTCGTGGCCCGACCAGTGACGGAACGTTGTCGCTTAATGAGATCCTCTAGCCAGATTCGCTCCATCTGGCCATCCCGCTGAATGCTTGTGTATCGTCTGCCGTCCTTTTCTATAGTAGGATCGAACCCCAGCTCTTCGTCCGACATCCACAAATATCCCACAATGACCGAAACAAACATGTGCGCGTTCTTGTTGATGTCGAATGGTGTTGATCCAATCACTCCAAGCCGGTCAAACTCCCATATCCGCATGATAGAGCCGCATAGAGTAAAGCCCAGAACGAACCGCCGGCTGTCTTGCGCACTAAATATCTCTCGGACGTATCTGACAAGGTCGAGCCAGGTGCTACTGTGGTTGTCCTCTCGCGGGTTGCTCTTCAGCTCGCCAGGAACAAGGATGTGTGACCAGTCATAGCTTTGTCCCTCACTTTCTTCTAGTCCGTGACCTGAGTTGTATGCTAGGCCGACATCCAACTTTCTCTTACTGACCGATCCAGGTATAGGCTTGTTCGGGGTGGTGATGCAGCGGCGGCGCTTCGACGGGCGGAAGCCTCCTTCGTCTGCGAGTAGCAGGAATCGGTCGATATGGCGGCGAAGGAACTGTAGGACCGAGGCTTCTTCACAATCTGCTGGCCAATCTACCCAGCCTACGTCCTCTTGGAACAGCGGCGGCTCCGCCTCTTTGCAGCTCTGTAATACCGCCGTTATAATCTCGGCAAGCTTCGGTATCTTCCCAAAGAACGTCGCAAAGACACCTGGATGATCGATCCTCAAGTTATCCTCCACCTCCGTCTTGAGTATAGGGTCCACGTTCCTCCTCAGATCAGATGTATCAGCGAGGCTACCCGTGTTGAATGCCCAAGGTGTTTGTTGGAAGGATACGGTACGTGAAGGGTCAGATGGGGGTGGTGTAGAAGGTTTGGCATTAGTTATAGTGGTCGACTCCGCAAGCAGTTCATAGACTCTGTCCCAAACACAAGAGTCAGACTCACAGTTGAGGACTGCTGCGAGGAGGGGTATGATGCGTCGTACGTTGAAGTCGCCGCTATTGACTGCAAGGTTGAGTCGGGAGAGATCGCTAAAGAGATTCTTCCCGCCGCTGCTAGATGGCAATAAACGGGATGCCGGGAGAGCTTGCAGTGCTAGGACGAGGTCGATAGTATAATCCTGAAGACCTACGTCGTTTAGAAGTGCGCGCGCGAAGATCTAATACCGTTCACTCCTACCTTCGTCATCTATCCGATCTAGCACAGTTGTGGAACCAGAGACGTCAAGATCCTGTAAAAGCGAATGAGCAGAGTCGCGAAACGCATCCAGCCCATGCGCAATGGGCTTTTCCTTGATTATCGCTGATCGCGTTGCATCTGTCATGGCGACAAGGCGCGACGAACAACGCGCTTACAGGCTAAACGCGTACGATGGCTGTGGAATGGGCAGCGGATATCCATGTGAGCCTTGCGCTACTAGATATGGAAGAAGGGAGCATGGGGTTGGGTGGTTTCGAGGATTGAGAGAGGGGGTCGAAGGATGAAATCCTGGCGGAGTCCACAGGCCGCGTCGAAGCCAGCCCGGGATTTCTGCGGCGTTTGGTGTTCATCGATACCGTGCCCGTGCACCCAACGAGCCAGTTCAGCCAATGAGCCACCTGGAACATCATAATATTGAAATCGTCCCAACTTCAACGCGTCATAACTCCACCACCATGGACCCAGTTCAGAAAGCGACTGAAGAAATTGAATCGCGTGAAGAAGGCGCATCTTTTAGCTATCGCGAACTTGCAAAACGATGGGGTTGTAACCGGACGACGTTGTCCCGAAGACACCAAGGCCTTCAGCGCCCGCGTGAAGAGGAGGTGCGCCAGCATCGACAACTACTCAACCCACAACAGGAGCACGAGCTTGTGTTATACATAGAAAGATGCACAAGGTGAGGCTTGCCACCTACACGAGAGATAATACAAAAATTCGCGGAGACGGTAGCGAAATGGGAGGTTTCCCAAAGCTGGGTTACTCGGTTTCTACATCGCCATGCCGACGAGCTCACTATCAAATAGAACACCGGGATTGATCGCAATAGACACCAAGCTGACTCAGAAGAAAGATACAAGCTGTACTTTGACTTGCTGCACTCGAAGATGCGAGAGTACGACGTTGACGCGCGCAACACCTACAATATAGATAAGAAGGGCTTCTTTGTCGGCATCACATCACGCTCGAAACGCGTCTTTACCAAGGCAATATGGGCGTCAAAAGAGCGTACAGCTGCTATTCAAGATTGCAACAGGGAATGGATAACGCTGTTAGCTTGCGTGTGCGCTTCTGGGGACTCATTACCGCCGGCGCTCGTATACCAGGGCTCATCCGGGCTTCAATCGGGCTGGGTTGACGACGTTGAGGTCGGAAAACACCAGGTTTTCTTCTCAAACTCACCTACGGGATGGAGCAATAATGACATAGGATTAGCATGGCTTGAACAGGTATTTGACCGCTGTACGAAGAAGAAAGCGCGCCGCGATTACCGACTTCTCATCGTCGACGGCCACGGCAGCCATGTCACCACCGATTTAATAGATTTTTGCGACGGCAATCGAATCCTCCTGGCCATCTTCCCCCCGCATGCAACCCACAGCCTTCAGCCGCTTGACGTCGTCCTGTTCTCGCCGCTTTCGAAGTACTACTCGCAAGAACTCGATCGCCACCTCTACCGATCGCAAGGCATCACGAGAGTCACGAAACGCGACTTCTTCTCCATCTTCATGCCCGCCTGGGACGCTACAATGACGCGGGATAACATTTTGAAGAGTTTTCAAGCTACAGGCGTATGGCCGATGGATGCGGACGTTGTACTGCAACGCTTCAACAACCGCACTTCAGAGCAAGATGAGGATTTAAAACTTGGGCAACACGGTAACGGCGATAGCTGGAGGGAGCTGCGCAAAGATTTTGACGCCGCGGTTGCTAACAAGGCAAAGGTTGAAGCCCGGCGGCTCGAGGCTTCATTTCACTCTGTACAGACGCAAAACGAGCTCCTCCACCATGAACTTGACGGCGTTACGCGCGCGCTCAACGCCAAAAAGAAACACAAGACAAAGAGCAAGCCTATAGACCTTCAACAGCGCAGAGAGTATCATAGTAGCTCAATTTTCTGGTCTCCAAGGAAGACCCGCGAGGCCCGCGCGCGCGAGGCTGTAAAACAAGACGAAGCTAAGCAGCAACAACTCTAAAAAACTCACGATAGAGAGCTAAAAGCGGCGGCAACGTTATACAAAAAGCAGCAAGCCGAGGCTGCAAAGGTAGCTCAACAGCATGCCGCTAAGAAGCGTCGCAAGGCGAAGAAAGCGCGCGCTAAAGAGCTAGCTGCCGCCCAGGCGCTCAAAAAGCAGCAACGCGAAGCTACAACCGCGCAAAAATCTCGTGATACACTAAATAACAGTAAGCGAAAAGCCTCACACAGTGCTGCAAAAAATCCAACAAAGCGTCGTCGTGTTGCTGGTGCTCAAAGTCGTGTTGAAGTTGCACCAGCGCCGCCGCCCCCACCATCCCAAACCACCCGAACACGCTCTGTACAACGACCTAAAAGATATTCTGAGTAGCTAGAAAGTTTCGCATCACGTCGATCCAAGCGTGCCGGGACGCACGGTGTAACAGGACGCTTTCTCTTCCGGACCCTCGGATTGCCCCTAGTGTTCTCGAATATCAACAAGTGCAACGCGCATCTATTCTGCAGCTCTCCTTCTCCTAATATATTAGTCTCTGACGCTAAAAAAACGCGTCGTTAACCTTGCTATCGCTCAATCTGTTAACGTTGTCCCCCAACTCTCCTCTAACACCCCCCTGTCTGTTTGCGACAGTACATATCTGCGACAAGCTCGGTAGGCTAGAAAGAAAGCCAGGATAGCAAAGATCAAGACTGTAGCCTCGCAATTAACTTCGGATGAAATAGGCATACTCCGGCAGTTTCTCCGCGCAGACGGCAAGATCGTCAAAACTCGTCCTACAGGACGTGCGCTGCTAGCAGCACTTGGCGTGCAGGCTGGCTATAGTAGCGTGCTCAGATGTCGCTACAGGTCATCGTAACGAATTCGACGCTATGCCTGCAGCAGGTAGACTGCTAAGAATAACTGTGGCGTGTACCGGCTGTCAAGCGTCTGCCCTCGCGCGCACCCCCTGTGCGCTTAGGCACTTCTCTCCTTCTCGCTAGTCATAACGCAGGGCGGCTCAGCGCTCTGCCACTCTGCTTGTAGCGCCAACGCGACCACCTATTGTCTTCGTGATGCCGCCTCTAACGCTACGGGATAGCCTTGCGGCTGGTATGCTGCGCGCACGTTCAGCCACGCCTTCCCCGCCTTCAGCCTGATGCGACGCCGTTACCACACCGAGAATGCAACAACAAGCGTTGCCTCTAGGTCCCACACTGTTGCAGCTTGCATTCTCCCTTCTGTAAGCTGACCTAGAAAAGGAGCAGGTAAGTTAGTTCCTGCGCTCCCATTAGGCTGCCGCGTGAAGCCTTGTCTTGTTCCCACCGCGCGGCCACCACACACCCACACGAGTCGATGCGGCTTCTAAAGTACGAAGGAGATGGCCGCCTTACGATTACCAGCTTCGACGATGACGCGATACCCTCTTACGCGATACTTTCACACACTTGGGGGGAAGATGCAGAGGAGGTGACTTTCGCGGACCTTGCAGAAGGCAGCGGCAAGCACAAGCCCGGCTATGAGAAGATTCGCCTCTGTGGAGAGCAAGCACAGCAAGATGGACTGCAGTACTTCTGGGTTGACACCTGCTGCATCGACAAGTCAGACAAGGCTGAGCTCTCTTTAGCCATCCGCTCCATGTTTCGCTGGTACCAAGACGCGGCGAAGTGCTACGTGTACCTATTAGACGTATCGACAAAAAAGAGGAAAGCTGGCAGTTTGTCTACTAAGTTCATTTGGGAGCTAGCTTTTACGTTAAGTTGATGGTTCACGCGCGGCTGGACGCTCCAAGAGCTTCTTGCACCTAATACTGTGGAATTCTTTTCTTAAGAGTGGGAGAGGCTTGGTGACAAGATATTGTTAAGGTTATTAATTAAGAAGATCACCGGTATCCCATGCGAAGCGCTCGACGGAGCTCCTCTTTGCCGATTTAGCGTTGACGAGCGGCTGCGGTGGAAGGGCGACAGGCAGACCAAACGCGAAGAAGACGCATAGTACTCATTGTTAGGCGTCTTTGACGTCGAGATAGCGCTAGCTTACAGCGAAGGGGCGGCTAGCGCATTCAAATGTCTAAAGGACGAGATCGATAAGCTCGAAATATGCGTTCGAGACATACGCCACACAGATCCGCGTCACGACAAGCAGCGCATCGAGGATACAAAGGGCGGACTGCTAGTAGACTCCTACTGCTGGGTTCTTGACAACACCACTTTCTAGCAATGGCAGCAGGAGCCGAACAGCTAACTGTTGTGGGTAAAAGGCGATCCTGGTAAAGGCAAGACGATGCTAGTCTGCGGCATTATTAACGAGCTGCAAAGCTCGATGTCCCTAGGTGCCCTACTGTTATACTTCTTCTGCTAAGCGACCGACGCGCGCATTAATAGCGCCACAGCTATGCTTTGAGGGCTGTTGTATATAATAGTGACTTAGCAACTATCGCTTGCATCGCATATCCGCAGGAAGCATAACTACGCTAGCAAAGCTATGTTCAAAGACGCGAATGCCTAGGTAGTCTTAGTAGAGATCTTTGAGGCTGTGCTCCAAGATCCAAGCCTAAGAATAACATACCTACTCGTTGACGCGCTAGATGAGTGCGTCTTTAATCTGCTAAAACTGCTAGAGTTTGTCGCTAAGCAGTTGTCTGCGTCTTCTCGCGTTAAGTGGATTGTTTCTAGCCGCAACTAGCTAGATATTAAAGCACAGCTAGAGCGGGCAGGACATAAAGTTAAGCTAAGCCTTAAGCTGAACGCGTAGTTAGTCGCTGCTGCGGTTGACGTGTTTATACAGCGAAAGGTAGATTAGTTAGCGCAGAAGAAGCATTACAAACTAGAGGTCTAACACGTTGTGCTCTAACACCTAAGGTTAAACGCTAACAATACCTTCCTCTAGGTAGCGTTAGTGTGCTAGAACCTTAAAACGACGCTAAAGTAGAACGTGCTAAAGAGGCTAGCCTTGTTCCCGCCCGGGCTAGACTCCTTGTACAAGCGGGTAATAGTCTAGATAAGCGAGTCTAATAGTGCTGAGATCTGCCTGCAGGTGCTGGCTTTGACTGCGATCCTGTATTAACCCGTTTCGGTCCCTGAACTCGTAGCGCTCGTGGAGCAGCTTGAGGACTTGGGACGACCTAGAGTTGGTGCGTGAGATTGTCGGCTTCTGTGGGTTGTTTCTCACCCTGCGAGAAGACACGGTCTACTTTGTGCATTAGTCCGCAAAAGACTTCCTCTTTGCAGAGGCATATAACAAAGTCTTTCTAGACAGAAGCGAAGCCGTTCATTGGGCGATCTTCTCAAAGTCGCTGGCGATTCTATCTAGGACGTTGCACAGGGATATGTACAGCCTGGAAGCGCCAGGAATTGCTATCGAAGATGTTCAACCGCCTGAGCCTGACCCGTTGGCAGTGTCACGGTACCCTTGCATCTACTGGATTGATCATCTATACCACTCGGAACACTATTCCCAGGCAAGTGGCGTCAGCGACCCACAAGTTGTGTTCGTCATCAACGAGTTTCTGAAAGTAAAGTACCTCTACTGGTTGGAGGGGCTCAGTCTATGCAAGAGCATGGAAAGAGGCGTGGTTTCGATGGCGAAACTATGCTCTCTAATTCAGGTATGGCATGCAGGGGCAATGTACCTGTGTTTTATACTTTAAACAGAAGCTGACTCGACTAGGAGACGCGGGAGGCGGACGAGCTGACTAAGCTTATTCAAGACGCACGCCGATTTTATCTCATTAATCAGACGCTCTGCCGAGCTTTGTACCCTGCTACTAGCGTAGCGCTAGCGCGCTAGCGCTGCGCTAGAAACTCCTTCAAACTCCTGAGCCAATCAGGAGTTTTAAGGAGTTCCTTAAAACTCCTCGACCAATGAGAGCGCTCGCAGGGCAAAGCTCGCCAGAGCGTCTGAGGAAGTTTGGTTCTGGTTTGTACGAACCTCGGCCAGGGCTTACAAGGACAAATCATCCCATCTTCAACCCAACACTTGTCATCCCTAACAACGCTTTTTAGACTCAATAACATCATCACAATACTCTCTAATTCCTCGTGCACATTTTGCGCCCAACCTCGCTATGTCAAATCGTGTTGAGCCGCCCCAGTCCGCCGTCCAAGTCGACCCATCCAGTCCACTGTCCGATCCGCCGTCTATCGTCCTCCCGCCAACTACCGACGACGACTCTTCCTCCCTTAGTTCGATACCAGATACTCCATCACGTGCTCATCGCGAGGCCGATGAGGACAGTGCCAGTCGTGCCGTAGACGACGACGAGAGCCTCAGTTCAGACGACTTCGATCCCGACCCCCTCCGTCCAGACGGGCCCGCACGTGTACCGCTCTCCCGGGAAGACAAGCTGAATGCTCTTGTAAGGACGCTGCGGAGGATGAATT
>ML975588.1:0-11095 GCA_010015605.1 Decorospora gaudefroyi
AACCTTAGAGAATTATAGTAGTAGTAGCTATAGTAGTAAAAGAGCTATCTTACTAGTTAATAGAGAAAATAAGGTAGAACCTTAAAGTATAAGAACTAATTCTTAAATTGTTGCATAAATACAATAATAGTAGGCGTATAGTAATAAGAGGATTTTAGAGATAATATATATAACGTATATAATAATTAAAAGTACTAGAGGCGTAGCCTTAGTAGAGAAGATTTATAATCTTAAAAGGTTGCGATAATAGTAGGCGTGTAGTAATAGAAGAATTGTAGAGATAACGTGTATAACGTGTATAACAATTAAAAAGAGTAAACAATCTTATTTAAGTATTGTAGCGTAGTGTAGGGATACTAGGCTTATAACTATTAGATGTAGAAGCATAGAGTAGATATAAAAGAGGTAGAAGGTTGTTATATTAAGTAAGCTAGAGCGAGCGATTATATAGACAACTAGATGAGTAAGCAGGTGACTAACACAGTCACGTGAGGTGCAGTTCACAGTGTACCGTATGAACTAAGGTGCCAGGCTAACATAACATACACCCTACGATACAACTTAAAAAAGGATCTTCACATCCCTTAGCTGCCTGTTACACATCCAATAATTATATTCTTCCTACCTTCTCGGGAGTTAGCATCGCTTTACGCATCGAACTTTTGCATCTAGGTCTCGATGGTCCACTGGATTGATAAACAGGTGGAAAATTTTCGGGACCATCTTCGTTCAATCGACAATGAGCCGGGCAAGTCTCAAACATGCTTAGTGATGCGGAAGAAGCTGCTTATAGTAAACAAAAGGCTCTTCGCAAGCATGGAGGAGGTTATGCTGAAAGAATGTACACAATACAGGGAGGCAAAGAGCTGCTGGCCAAAACGCAGATCTCTACATACAGATCCAGAACAATGGGACCTTTTTCTAGAGAGAAATTCCGAAGGCGAGAAAAAGCCTAGCTTCGGGGAATAACCATCCACGAGTGGGAAATCGGCGTCCTGGTTCAAGAAAAAATAGGGAGTCA
Organism: Decorospora gaudefroyi; assembly: GCA_010015605.1. Lineage (NCBI taxonomy): Eukaryota > Fungi > Ascomycota > Dothideomycetes > Pleosporales > Pleosporaceae > Decorospora > Decorospora gaudefroyi. The sequence goes on from ML975588.1 coordinate 1,022, forward strand.
TGATACGGTGGACCATATCGTCAACGCGGTCAGTAGACAAGGAGCCGTTGTTACTAGAAACAGTTAGATAAGGAGTTACGTTCAATGCAACATCCGACTTACACGGCTGTGCTCACGTTGGCGCCAAAATAAGAGGCGGAAAAAGAGCGTACGCCCGACAGAAAGTCCGTAGTAGGCGCACAAACGACTCTACAAGGCATACAGCTCTGCCGCTGTACGGAGCCGGACATCACGAGTAGCAGTTTTACGGGATCGAATGACATGCCGGTCGCATTGACGGCACGGTGTCGTAACCTGAGGCACTTCTCCGCGCCCCTACCCAGTCGCGAAACAACAACGGCTGAATAAAGTACTCAATATGTAGAAATCCCCACGCCGCAAACCAGGGACCTGGACCGGACTTCTCCAGTCAGAGAATGCGCGCAAATAGTCGCGCAATCTGCGACGTTGTACTGGGTTTCACCACGAGACGACATTTGGGATCGGACCGTAGTGCCCAGCTCGAGAGTGAACGCATCCTGGCACTCTACGCATTCACCCATGTGTCCATCTCTGACCCTGCGTTTCCATTCTGGGCTGCGCACATACGCTGTGTATCCATAGCAGACGTGGTGTAAGCTGCACGACGCTTGCGCATGTCATCTGCTGCAACAATCTATTGGACGACGTGAGGAAAATTGGGATGTGAGTAATCGTGAGACGAGTCGTCATTGAGTTGAAAAGGTCGGTAGACGAAAACAAAATACTTCGGATGCTAAATAGTGAACGTGGCGTTGGTTACGTACAACAAGAGGAAATCCGCGAAAACGCCAGCAAATACAATCAACAACGTCTAAGGTCCCGTGCGACAAGACCTGGCCCGCTTCCCGCTGTTGGAACCACCGGACAGCAAACACTTCGACGGCCGTATCTCTAGGCACGAAGTCCATCATGGGGAGGCGTGTTGACATCTTCAGCATCTGAAGCGGGAAGAGCGTGGAAAGTAAGCTTGTTGTCTTCCATCTACGATCGATGTTAGCTTAGCAATTAGGTCTTGCAGGAAATGCCCGACTTACCTGCCAGGTGCCGCCCTTTGTGTCCCGGTTGTTCGGACCATAGCAGCCCTGGTTCGTTGCTGCCATGTGCATCAAGTACGTCTTGCAGTTTTCCTCATTCATAGTATAGTCGTCTGTGAGAGTTGAAGATACGAAATTAGTGTTTGTATCACATGCACTTCGTACATTCGCACTTACTGCTGGCCCCTTTGTCTCGCTTGTTGTTGACCTCAACTACAGCTTGTCAGTTTCGCTCAAAATACTGATGACCGCTTACTTACACTCGACGTGTCCTGGCTGCTCTCCCTTCAGACCAACGCGATTCCCTCTCAGGTCGTCTTTGACATTTTGACTGTCGTCCTGCCACCGGATAGTGACTGAAATTCTCGATTGGGCCGCGACAACTAAGGGGCCGAACGAACCATCAACGTTCATCGCATTCGATACTCGGCTGCAGAACGCGCTCACTGCGCTTCGGTAACCCCACATAGCCTGGTACATATACTCCCCGCGGTCCTCGACGGGTATCCAGCCGGATTTGGGTCCACAGCTTGAGATCTTGTCGGCACCGCGTTTGGTCAATCGAACCGCTAGAGAATCATCGTCGTGAGCGTCGGAGACCTTAGCCCATGAGCCGCCGGCCAATTGGATGTCGCGCTTTTCGTGGCTAGGGAGAACGATGGCCTTACCGCCCTTGAGCATGATTTCTTTCGGCGGATCGATGCTCGCCGACTCGACGGTTTGAGGGGTGGGCGATGCAAGCACCACAGCTGCGAAAGCAGCGGAGAGGAGGTGGGTATAATACATGTTGATCGTGGGGCTGTCAAGATTGACGTAAAGAAGGAGTATTGATTGGTGATTTGCTTGGAAGATGCGGCAAAAGTAGGTTGATGAGGCTGCTTGATGCTTTACTGCTGTAATCCAGCCGGACTTCGAGCTTTATAGATGCGATATGTCCAGCTTTCTTCGAGGTCATGACGATTTCGCCGTCAGGCTGACTTTGCTAGTCTCGGAATATCAGATTCTGCACCATGTATTCATTTGGCTCCTTCGTAGATCCTCGTTCAAGTCACTTTTCATACCCCGACTTAGTACGGTTTCATGGTTCCCTTCCTTTCCCTAAGACGATTGCTGCCAAATGGCCTCAAAACTATTCATAGTCTACTGCTTTTAGCCTTGCTCAACGGCTTAGTCTGGCTGTCGGCCCGTTTCGGGAACTACGTCGTGGTATGGTATGTTGGTGACTGCGCCGCTATGCAGCATGAGAACACTACGCCGCTGCACAGTGTGTTGGAAATCAGCCTCACTGTCGGGCTTGGCAGTGGGGATAACCTCAAATGTGGCAAGAACTTCAAATTTCCAAGACGGCACTGTGCATGATGTCGAATACGTACCAGCTCGACGATGTTTCGGACCTCGGGATCACTCATTTACAACTCAGATGTCCTGACAGCGGTAAAGTTCCAGCCGGTTTAATAAACCCGATTCAGTGTAGACGCTTCTGGGGTCTACACTGCTCTGTGGCTATGGGGAGAAGGACTCTTCATTTAAAAGATGCCTCGAGTCCAACGAGAGACAGCATCATTCGCCTTTTCACTACCCTCAGTTTACACATTTTCCGGAAAATCCAATCTTTGCAAACATCCTCCTTTCCCTCTTCAACCTAGACAAGATGAGACACTCTTCTACCATCCTGTTCATGGCTGCATCCAGCTCCCTTGTATCCGCTTCAGTGATCCCTCCTCAGCCTGAGACCAAAAATCTGCAAGCGCGAGGGGACTACGGTACCGGAAACGGTCTTTCTGCCAAAGACGCCCAATGGATCAACATCGACTGTAGCAAGGCCCCGGCTCACTGTAACATCAACTGCTACGGTATTCTTTGCAGAGGGGAGCCAAACCCCGTCACCTACAGCGGAGGAGATAGTGCAAGGCACCGAGAGGAGTCTGGCTTCTCTTCTAGGCTGTATCGTGCCGCGGACGCGGTACGAAGGACTTGGGGCATTTTCATAAGGGATCAGGTTTTAGTCGTCACCGGTCGCAGCGCAGAGGAGTCTGTTATGGCCAACACAAGACAAGCTGGGAATGGGGAGCATATCTACCCGACTGTCGCCACAGAAAATTCATGTGAGTAACGAGCTTCCTGTCGTTTCGATATCAACAGTACGCTGACTGGCGGGAGTGATTGGAACGCTGGTCGGTGGCCAAATCAAGCATTATAAGATTGATCAAGACCGATGGTACTTCAAGTGGTCAGTGATTTGTATGAACGGAAATGTGGAGCAAACACTCACCTGGTTTCTAGGTTCACCAACTACGGAGTCGGTGCACCGTTGAACGACTACTGCCATGCCCTCCAAAGCGGTCGAAAGAACAACTGGGAGACTTACGACGACAGGCCAGGTAACCTAGATCACTCCATCTGCTTTGGAACAGCGGATGAAACTGATCCGGCAAGAACCGGTACGTAACGTAGATGTACGAACTGTATCTGAGACCAGCACTGACTTCGTACATCTACCTTAAGGAATGGTGCGGACGCAACAAGACTCACCCGATGGCCACGCGCATTTCCACATGTTGGGCCCTGGTGACATGTGGACTGGTGCCAGGTGGGCCAATGGTGGCGGCTCAGGGGGATTGAAAGAGAAAAGGGAAGCCGAGGTGAATGTTACGCAGGCGGATGTTGGAGAGCTTGTGTCAGCCCGGAGCGAAGGGAAGAGGAGCGCTGATGAAGAGAAGTGGGTCGCTGAATCGATCGCGCATGGACTCAGCACCTACACAGGATAGATCGGATGGAATGGCTTAGAGGTGTCGTTAGGATTCGTAAATTGTCGCTCGCTTCATGTCTCAGCAGGTTAGGTTTCATAGTGTCAATTCCGTACATATTTGCTTCCAATGAGCTACATTCTGGGAATTGGCGAATTACAATCTCCGTGAGACGTTGCCCACGGCAGCTCCCGGTTCTACTGTGGTATCAGGCAAAAGTATTGTACATGGTCAGTGCGCAGCAGGGATATGAAACTCGGAGAATCCAGCGAGCTAGTCTATATTGAGTTATACATTACAGCTGATCTCAGTACTTAGTATGACCACCATCAGCCGCGATTACTGCCTCACATCTCTCCTTCATGCTCTTAATCAAGCTACTGAGTGTTTGATTAGAGACAGCATTCTATGCCTCCTGTACAATCTGACGTAGCTGGTTATATGTACGCTGCTTACCGGCAGGTAGATTAGGGTGGTGGTGTTCTATATAGTCCTTCATCCTATTCCACATGTCAGCCCTCAGGGGTGTGTCAACCAGAATGTTCTACCATATCGTCACAACCACGTGACACTGCTGATCAAGAATGCTCTAGAAACTCCACTCATGTATATAATCGCTCTAAGTAGCTCTCTCAATCGAACAACCTTCTCTCTCATCTCTTCTCTGATCCAACACCACACTGCCTCGATCGGGTTAAGGTCTGGTGAGAAGGGGGGCCAGAAGATAGGATAGATACCTCTCTCTCTTAACTCATTGATGGTATACTCAGCTGAGTGACTAGGTGCTCTATCCTGCATAAAGCTGAGATTAGGATAGAGTCGTAGACAGCCATGTACGAGAGGGACTATCCTCTCACAATAGCGCTCCTTATTGATAGATCCCCACTCCTTCTCCCAGAATATAGATGGCCCTTTCGTACTACTAGAGAAGCAGCCCTAGAACATCCACCCACGCTTCTTGCGTACCTTATAAGTTATTAACAAGACAAGTATCGTCAAGCTCCTCGCCTACCCTCTGTGTTACCCATCTCCTCCTGTGTCTCCCGCCAGTCACCCATGTCTTATCACTCTATAGTATTTTGCTCTACTGCTTATATGTCCACCCAACGTGAGCCACCGCCTAACGTAAGCGAGCAGTCTTATCGGCTTTGAAGAGAGGAGGTTTAGCTAAGGCTATATGCCGTGTGAAGCCCCGATTTCAGAGAGCGTATCGGATCGTGTATTCGCTCACTTCCTAGTGTTAGAAGGGACCAGAAGCGAGAGCTAGATAGCTCATCTGACGAGTAGCTCTACTCTGTTGGATATACGAGACGAGCTCGTTAACCTAATCAGAGCTAAGGACAGGCGGCCGACCTAATCGATGCTTAGGAGTGACTTGATCGCTGGCAATCGCGTAGCCAACTTGTCAACGCGATAGACGGAGGTGGTCTGCGATCTAGACCTGCGTGTGACCAGCTTGTGACAAAGTCTGGACCTAGAGTCTCTCATCACGAGTGAGATAACGGTTGCGGGGAGTTGAAGGGGGCTCTTCAGCAGATGACATAGTAGGTGGTAGGATTGAGGTAGGCTGGCCATAACGTGTCACAGACGAGAACACTAGATATGATACAAATTACAGAGGATTTGGGCGTAATTTTGAGAATAGAGCTATTTTGCATCATCGGCGCTTTACCAGATTCATACCCCTGTCGCGCGTTGACCATGTACAATACTTTTGCCTGATACCACAGTAGCTCGACAAGTCCCCACTTACCAGCCCCAAAGACAGCATATGCCAGGTAGAGCCCCACGTCAAGCGTGATGTCAAGGTCGCGAAATGCATAGTCGCTGACCGCGCTGGGCAAGAAAGCTGTTTCGCGTTCCTGGCTTCGGTCTCCGTATCACCTAGGCAGATGTTGGAGCGGCACAGGCGGCGAAGACGCACTGTGGAGCTACACGGCCCGTTACGGTTAGGCGCATACGCCACAACCGTCACGATCGTCACTGCCTCTACACATTTATATCATGTCTTGTCTTGTCGTGTGCTCTCAAAAAACCCGACATCTGCAGCTTTCATCAGAACACTCACCTCTCCGTAGAACAAATTTCCACGTTTTTGCTTTTCTCCAATTTCAGATGGACGTCCTAACATTCATCACATCCGACATAACGCCAGAGGTACTTTCACTCCACACAGTTGCCACACTATTCTCCTGCGACCTACCTACCTAACCACTCAAACCCAGCAATGGAACGACTTCCATGCAGCCGGCGCATGCCACGACGACCAGCACGGCGCCTCGCCCTACATCCTCGCATCCTCCCCCTCGCCCAGCACTCTCGAACGCACCGAAACCATCACCTCTAACGTCACCACCTCCTTCGCGCCAAACGACACCGACGCCCTCAAGTCCGCGCACGCCTCCATCCAAGCCCAGAAGCCCAACCGCATCCAGCCCACGATGTTCGTGATCCTTGAGCCCGCGGATCGACACGTCGTGTACGTGTACAAGAACTCAGAGTGGTTCAGAGAGGACGGGAGCAAATCGAACGACGCGACGGGCACGCGGTGGACGGTGTGGGAGAAGTATCGGTGTGGGTATGAGGAGTCGTTTCGGCTGCAGTGTGCGCTCGAGGGCTTTGGGGGGTGGGAGATGGCCGAGGAGTGCTTTGTGGAGGAGCTGGGGAGGGAGCACTGTGAGGAGGAAAGTGAGGAGGAGGTGGTGGAGGAGGAGGAGACGGATAGTGAGGATGAGGATTGGGAGTATGGGGATCATCCGCTTGAGGAGGGGGAGGGGGTTAAGGGAGCGTGATTGCGTAATTGACGAGGGGAAGATAGGGACGGGGTTAAGAAAGCGTGATTGACGAGGGGTTGATGTAGCTGAGTCTGCTTTTTTGACCGCAGGACGTTACTAGAACAACATATGATACGTATCTATGCTCAAACATGTCTCAAACCACCCACCCCAAATCACCTCAACCGCTCCTCCACCGGCCCGGTATGGACCTGAACCTTCAACCCCTCCCTCGCATAAATATGAATAGTGCCATCCTAAGAATCGAGATCGAACGCACCCAGACTCTGATTCCTTCCAGAGCCCTGCAACGGGCTCAAAATCTTGCGTCTCTTGGCGGTCGGTGGACTAATGAGCTCTGTGAAACTGCGCTTCTTCTTCAATGTCATTGGAACTGATGGCGATGGTGCTGTAGATGCGGGTGTAGGCAATGTCACGGGGGCTAGTCGCTCAGATGTGTCTTCGCGGACGGGAATCCAGAGATCGCGAGATGCGCGTACGCCTGTGCCTTGGGTGCTGCCGTGTGCTGAAGCCAGAGATGATGTCGAGGCTGTTGTGTATGTGTGTTGCTGGGTCTCTTCGAAGACCGTGTCGTTCGCAGGCGGTAAATAGATTCGTGGCGTTCGTGGTGTGTTCGTCGACGCTGTGTCCTGCGTCGTTCTAGGACTGGAACGCTGCGTTGTCTGCTGGGTCGTCTCATCCGTCGCAATCGACGATTGAGACTCGCCGATGTATCTTTTCACAAGCAGTGCAACATCTTTCGCATGACCGTCCAGCTTGTCGGCATTAGGCACGTCCCACGTCTCCTGAGCCATGCGCTCCAGATCTTCCATTGCAACGCAGTCTTCCCATGTTCGGTCGTTGTGGAGCTTCTTGACGCGAGGATGACGCAACATCTCGAACGTTTCGTTCTGGAGCTTTTCAAATCCGTCGCCTAAGATCGCCGCAACGAAAGGCTTCTTGAACGCGACCGTCATCCGACGGTCGTAGCCCTTGGAGTACTCAACGTCAAAAGTATCGCTTAGCCCACCCTTGCGGAGTGCGGCCTGTCGTACATAACCTTGAATATTCAGGTACTTCACGTCAGGCTTGGGTATGCATTTATCGAGGCTCAAAGTAGCCACGATCTTGAACTTCGGCTTCGCATTCGTGCGTCCGACGGCTCGTTTGTTGGTACAGCATCCAAGATGGAAATGTGTCCAGTGTAAAGGCTTGAGGTCACTCTTTGGCGCAACTTGTGCATCAAAACTTGCGCCAATGACTGCGAAATCACCCAGGTCGCGTTCGCCGCCCATGTCGCCGAGATAGTCTTTCTTCAGCTTGATGAAGAAGCTGGCTTGTCGATGTCCCTGCTCTGTGAGTAAGGGAAAGTATGGCGCATGAAGCGGCTTCAGGACAAGACCCTCTTGCCGCGCTGCAACATTCCGAGCGAAGGTTTGCTTCAAGTCAGTCACCCCGTCTCCAGGCTTGAAGTCAAGTAATGTTCATTCAGAGCGCATTGAACGTCCCGGTATGACACTCACAAGATCTCGTAGTACTTTGCGTCGATCCTGGAGACAGCGGCGCAGGACTGGTTCATTGTCAAGGACAAGTACATCGAAGAAGACAATCATGAGATGCTCCCACTCATGCGGTAACGAGTCTTGCCATGTACCGATGAGGGTGCCAGAGCGCGTGATGTGCTTGCGGATCTTAGAGAATGGGAGAATCCTCTTCTCCTTGTCGCTGTATAACACCATCTCGCCGAGGACTATGCACTTCGATTTCACCAGACAGTCCGGCTGACCAATGCGCAGCGCATTTCGAATAGTCATATGCAGTGGTTCGCGGTCTGCAGTGGCGTCTTTCCCGTTCTTTGAGAAGATCTTGAGATCCTTGGGCGCATTGTCGAGGTCGACGTGGATCTCGCAGTACTCGCCGTCGTACTTGACTTCAGCAGCCCAGGCACGTTGTCCAACCAGCTGGAAGCAATGCTTGAACGGCCAAGCCTTGTGAAAAGTCGGTCGCGCAACCTTGATGCCGACTACTGCATGGAGCTTCTGTGCTGCCTCGATACGCATCGTCCGTTCCTGCATTTGGCTGGGAGCAGGAGGATAGCTGCTCAGCTCGCCTCGCAGCATGTCGAAAACCGTCTCGAAGTCATTTTGAAACATCAGCAGATCCGGGAGGAGAAAGTGATATTGCCCGAGGACATGTCGTTCATCTAGCTCAATGGTGCAGTGGTCTCTCAGGATCAGTCGAACGAGCCACTTGGCCTCCCATGACTCCAGACGAACAAGTATGTCCTTCAGCTCTGAGTCGGTCCAACGTGCCAGTCTCGTTTCTTCCTGATAGCTTCATCGGAGAATCGGTACTTGGCAGCCAGCTGAACCAGCAGTCGGTCTACCCGCTCGATTGGTATTGCGCGCTTGGAGCTGAATGTGCCGTCCCACGGGGCCATAGTACGTTCCGTATAGGCACCAAGATCTCCAATCTTGCCAGACTTCCAACCGTCGAAAAGAGCTCGCTGGCCATGATTGAAGTTCAACAGAGTAACCAGTTTCTTTGCCAGCAGGGGCGCTTGCAGGCCATAAACCCGATCCTTTCGCCGGTGTGGAAATAGGGCTGAGAGTACAGCACTTCCACTCGTCTCGGGGTCATCGAGAGCTTGCCGCTGATTAATGAACCAATTCGTTGTGATCTCGCGAAGGCTCTCCTTCAATTGCTTTGGCGGCAACCGCGGTTGCCGTGTAGAAATGTTCTCGACGCTCTGCAGGAAGCTGCATATAGCGCCAAAAGTAATAGTCATCGGTGTAAAGATGGGATGGATGTAATAAGATGATCGTGAGTGTGTGTACTGGTAAGGATGTATAGAAGCGAGATTTTCCTGATTTCGTGGTCTTCGTCCATGGGAGGAAAGCGCAAGTCCAAGATCACTCGAGGATGAACCACAGTACTCCCGGGCAGGAGCACTGAACCAAGTGTCGAGGTTTTCGGTTGCGCGTCAGGGCTGTTCGTATCCTCAACATACTCGCCCCACAAGCCAACCGGAGGTTAGCCCTAGCTGGCTCAAAGCTAAAGACTAACTTAACGCTAAATTAGTATAGCAGAGTGTCTAAACGCGTAAATAACAACCTACAACGCGCCTATCTTATAATTTTTTAGATAAAGCTATAACTTTAGCTATAGTTAATAGAAACTATTACTAAGCTAGTTAAAAATACTTAGTAGCACTACTCTTCTAACAAACTTAATATAAATTAAGAATAGAGCGTGCAGCCCTCTAACTATAAAGGTAAAATTCTACTTACACTTTCTACCTATAACTACTACTAATTTTGTAAATAAAAAGACGTAGGTATTAATATATTATATAAGATATAGTTATTATATTATATATTATATATGTATTCTAATAACTAAGAGGTCTATAACGTAGGTTTATATATATAAAGTAGTAGGCTAATTAGCTAGTAGATAATCTACGTAACTATATAAGGTGCTTTAGGCTTATACACC
>ML975592.1:0-10677 GCA_010015605.1 Decorospora gaudefroyi
TAGTTATAGGCTACGTAGGTTTCTATTCTATTATATTCTTATAGTTAATATATATAGCAATATTAACGTTAGGCGTAGTTATTAGTAATAGAACGCAAGTATATCTAGTAGTATAGCTATTACCTACACCTCTCTTCTTTATCTATTAACTATAGAGTTCTATATTATTGCTTACGTTTATACACTTCTAAGCAAACCTATTATAAGTGTTAGTCTTGCTTCTAGAGTAGCCTATAAGGTTATCTCTTATCTTACTACTAAGTGCATTACGTAGGTAGAATATCTTTACGTTATTATTCTATTCTTCTATATTAGTGTTAGCAATCTCTTTCTTAAAGCAAGAGTAGAAGAATATAAAAGTTTTGTTCTCTTATTAGCGTATAGAGTGTAGGTTCTAGATTGCTTTCTACTTCTAGTTACGCTCTTTATAGAGAATGTTAAGGCGCTTAAGAAGACTATAAGAGCTTAGTAACTCTTGTTTAAGCTATATCTTATAGAATATAGTAACGTTTATCTTTACTACTCTCTTAAGGCGTATAAAGATATAGCGTAGTTAGGCTCTAAGGCTTCTAATAGCTAGAGTATCTTCTTTAATCTTATCTTCTATCTTAAGCTTCTATTCTTGCTATTGTAATTTGCTACTACTAAATATAGAAGAGTAGAGTAGGCTTTATTATAAATTAAACTAATAACCTTCTACAACCTTATAAGTAGGCTACGTAGAAGTTACGTAGACGCTAGCTAAGCGAGATAGTTAGTGTAAGAAACACTAAAGTTCTTCTTACTATATAGGCCTATTAACCTATACGCAGTATCTTACTTAGTACCTAACTTAATATAATTACTTTAACTTTAGCTATTAACAACTCTTATAGGCTTAGGCGTAGCTTTAAGGTAGTGTAGATAGGCGCGTTACTTGCTTCTACAATTAGTCTTATTATTAATATTAGCGTTCTTATAGCGTCTACTCTATAACTAGGTAGTTAGAAAGACGTCTCTAGTATACTTATTCTAGCACTTATCTTCTTCTCTTTCTTGCTTATTTCTTTAATCTTCTATAGTAGCTGTCTTAGTAGCTAGTTCGCTTTGTTTGTTAGCATGTAGGTGCTTTCTGCAGGGTTAGACATCGCGGTGTCTAACATAACATTACTTTAGTGTCTTTAGTATCTTTAGTTACTTCTTAATCTTAACTGTATATAAATAGTCTATAGGCACTATATTCTAGCTACCTAACTTAGATGCTATTTACAGTCAAGATAAAGAGAAGAAGAGGAAAGTGGGTGGCTATCCCGCTTTGTTTGGGTTGGCGCACGGCCCGCGGGCTGCTGGGGGAAGGAGTGATAGAAGGAAGGAAGCGACTAGGCCGCTGGCCTAGTCATGTGACCTCGGGCTCAGCCCGTTACACCTGTATTACCTCACCAGCATACTAATATATATACACTCAAGCCCTCCTTCGACGCAAGCGATGGATCCCCCATAATCCAAGTGGACGACAACCGCGGCAACGTGAGACAGCAAAACGTAACGCTGATGATCATAGTGCGGACACCGTGGGGCCTGGGTCGGGGTCTGGGTCTGAGCCTGTACACATACGCACAAAATTTTCAAACCAGGTACTCTACCCAAGCCGTAGGGATCAATCAATCTGATTTCGTCACGGCAGTGCCGTCCTGCTCTCAAATGCGTGCTTGCACACCGCTGCCAGCAGCATCGACCCAGAAATTTGCCACCTAATTAGCTCAACCTCGGTAAAATCGCGCCACTGACGTAATGCACCCAAAACCATTCCATTCCATCCGGTCTGCACCCAAATTCTTTGCTCGAGTGTCGCTGTCGGTAAGCAGCCCATACAGTGAGATCACTAACTCGTGTTGTTGTGGAGAAGTGCATGCGTGGGTGCATGGCCGCGTGAGTCGAGTCAGGAGTCCCAACTTTGCCCAACTCCTTGACTCAATCACTTCAATGCGTGCATATGGGCCGTGGTAAAGATGACATATCCCCCTCCACGCACCGACCGAAGAAAAAGCGCATCGGCTCCGTTCTAGGGCGAGATGATCGTACCACCGTGGTGATACCTCGTAATCATGCGTGGTATACAGTAGCTTGCCACCGGAAATCCCATTTCCGAATCCCCCCAAAGCGCATTTCTCGGCGCCTGACGTCGGCGTTTTTATGTGTGCAGGGCTGGAGCGCGCATGCTGCACGCCTAATACATGGGTAGATCGTTGGCTGAAAGTGGCGTCGCGACGTCAGACTCCGCGATCGGAGTCACGAGGTAAAACTACCCAGGTGCCAGCATGCATGAGCGGAGCGTGGACTGCGGGGCCGGCGATCTCGCGCTCCGCTTCGAAGATCCTGGGTGGGCTTCCAATCATGACGTTGATGTTGGAAACGTTGTGGTTGCCAGTGGGTGGTGTGGGCTGGTTGAAATGGACTTCTGGAGGAGCGTTGTGAGGTGGTTGGTATGATTGCGTCTTGTAATGGTGGCGAGGCGGTTGATGCTTGTCGTGCCGGAAAGAGGGTCCGGATGGTTCTGAGAGTGGCTGCTACCTCCGTACCGGTACGTAGTGAATTGGAGGGCTGGGCGGCTGCTCGGGCTAGATGCATGTGCATCTGTTCGGAGGGGGGAGGTGGTGGCGATGGGGAGGGTTGCTTATGCGACGTCGGGTACTTTCGGTCGTGTATAATTTGGATTTCATCTAGGATACCCGTAGTTAGCGCTGCATCGGAAACAGCTTTAGACGTGATGCGGACCGTTTAGGTTTGAAGGTTGTTATCATGCTCTGATTATTTATCATTGGTGTTGGTTGCCTTAGGCATGTCAGCCATTACCTCGAGAAAGTCAAGACTCTGTGCGCACGCGATCCGGAATGGATGTTCAAGTTGGTCGAGAGGTCGAACTTTAGGCTTTCAGCTTGGTCATCTTATTGCCACGAACTGGACTTGGAAACCACTTCGTTCAAAGATATCTTGGCCGTGGAAATAGATGTATTCGATCTTACATTCTTCTTTACTGCGCTTTTCGATTCGCCAAAATCGCTTCCTTTCGCTCTCGGATCCGTCTCTCTTCATCCTCCAAATACTTTAACTCGGTATCGTCTCCCGTGCCCTGGGCTGAGATGTCTCGGTGTTGCGGACTACCAGTCGAACTCCCCTGGGACGGCCGATTTCCGCTAGTACTGCTGTACTGGGAATTATGTAGCTGCGTGCTCACGGGCCCAAGGGCCGTCGCGGTCATATCAGATTCTGCTGGGGCGCTTTGAGTCGGCATCGTGCCGACGACTGGCGCTGGAGTGACGTGGTGCGGAGGTGGACTCTGTGGCATTTCATGCGGTAGTTCTTGCGGTCTTCGCTCTTGAAAACCTGAAAGCTCGTTCATCTGCGAGGCCTGGCCATCAAGTTCGCTGTGGTAATGCTTGTAGACTGGATGAGGTGAATGATCTGGCCCGACAACTTCTTTGTCGTCATATCTTCCGTCATCTTCAGGAGCTGCCAAACCACCAGACTCTTTTGACCCCGCCCTCTTTCTCCTATGCCTTGTGATCAGGAAAATGCCACCTAGGAGTGCCAAAACGGCGACTGCGACTCCAATCCCAGTTCCTGCTTTGGCACCGCCTGATAGGCCCCCATTGTTGTTATCTGCGGCGTCGCTAGTCGGACCACTCGTACCAGTGTCACTCAGGGTAGGGTCCGACGTAGGAACACTGCCAGTAGCCCCAGGAACATGCTCTGTGAACGCTGCGGCAGTGACGGCGCCGTTGTCGCCAATACCCCCGGGAGTATATCCGGTCGGAAACTGCTCCAAATCCGAAGAGGCATACTGGACGTGAATTGCGAATTGGACAGCTTCACCAGGCCCTACGAGTCCTGGACTGCAACCAATCGTTTCGAGCCAGGGACCGTCGTACGGCTGGAGGCAGTCAATGGACATAGATGAAGTGCGAATTGAGGTGCAGTAAACATCGAAATCGAGATTATCGTAATTCCTAGGGACGAGCTCACGTTAGTCACCTAGCTTTTCACCAAAGATTTCGAGTGTAGCGTGCAAATTCACTCACGAGGGACAGCATGCCGCAGCTACCATACTACTTCTTGATGTGAAAGCCGCTGTTGTGTAGCCTCCTGGGCACATTCCCGGACTGAATGTGCCATAACTGTAGGGCAGTGATGTTTTATATGGGTAGCAGTCGTCGCGGTGATTATAATTGATTACCGTGATGTAGGTACCCCAACTTTCAGCCCAGGCAGAGCCGATCAAGCCTTCCGAATAACAAGACGGGGCAGGCGTAAATGCCGTCGTCAGACCACTTGTTGTGTATGTTGTCATCTTGGAAATGAGTGAGATATGGCCTGCATAACAGGCTCATTAAGCATGAAAGATAGAGCGATAGCAGAGTTCTGCGGTGATGAATTGGTGAAAGGTCGTAAAGATGACAGATTCAGGGACTGAGGAGCTGGGAAACGTTATCTTACCATAGTAGCTCCTCAGAAGCAAATTCTAGGCAAGGGTGCCCGGCCCTGAGTTGATACAGCTAGATGTGTTCCTGTTTGAGTGAGAAGTGAAAGCAGTGGCGTCTTGGTATTCCGTGTGTACCGTCTTGGCGTCTTGGGACAACGACCCGCTGTACTTGATCGGAGAGCCATGAATATTGAGGGGTGCTGATAGCGAATACGAAAAGCGGCGGCGTCTCGACTAAAAGTGTTGCGTGCCTCGAAGTCGCGTATTGGCGGGAGTTGTGGCAGGGAGTCGTTAGGACGGCCATTTCAACGTCCTTGCGCCTCCTCGCGGTAGATTCTAACCTTGAAAAAGCTAGTGGAACATTCAGCTGGCGCACCTAATTACGTGCTAGATTCGGGCTAATTCAAATTAACTGTAGCGATGTTATTGCGCATGAGAAGGTCAACAAAAGCTCTCACCTGCTTTCTCTTCCTTCAACTTGTTGCCCTGAATTGACGCTGAAGATCGCGCATGTCACTCGTGCCCACTTTGCAATATACCCTGTTCCAACCAGCTGAATAAAATGGAAACTTGAGAATCACAGTCGGTTATCGAAACCAGATCCGTATAGCCAAGAATTTAGCGCCTCCTAACTCGTTCATGACTAGTACCAATATAAGGCAACATGTGATGCACCCTCAACAGGGGCAGGCTAATATTTCCCGGATTGGCAAGCTTGCTGCAAGTCAAGAGCGTTCGCTTATGACGGCCAGGAACGCCTCACCATCGCCCAGAAGCATTAAGGCGCTATCCCGACCCTCGTTTCTATCTCGACCTGCAAATTGGCATGAAGAGAATAGCGTCCTAGGCTCGCTTGTAATTATTATTTGTTCGGGCTGTATCCGAGCCTACCTGCATTCTCGGTAACATCTTAGGTATGGTGCGCCAGGAGCAGAAGAACCACAACCCATATTAACGAGCGACGAGGGATGTGTCGCGAAGATGAAAAGAGCATGGTTAACGTCCAACCTCCGAACGTACTATCGCCGATTAATTGTGGTCTCGACCGTCATTACCTTCACGCTTTACTTTCCGCTCTTTCGTGGACAACATTCCAGCGAGGACGGACTCGTCAGACCCACCAATGAGCAGCCGTCCACTCCGGATCCACTATCAGGCGGCATCTCCAGCGTTACACTTGTAGTATCCAGCAAGTCCTCGGAACACACTGAATGGATCGCTTCCAATTTCCCTAACACCACGACCGCAATATATGTCGTCGATAGCAAGGAACCGCGCCTCTTACTTAAAACGCCAATGAATAAGGGCAATGAAGCCATGGTCTATCTCACATACATTATTGATCATTACAACAATCTCCCCGATATCGCAATTTTTATTCATGCCCATCTCCAATCCAAGCATACGGATGACCTTCTTGGAAATTCCATGGTCGAGTCCCTCCAGCGGCTATGTCTCCCAAAAGTCCAAAGCGATGGATACTTCAACCTGCGATGCAACTGGAAGCCCGGGGGGTGTCCACAATACCTCAATTTGCGCGATCTCTCGCTCTCTGCTTCCGAAGGAAGCGTCCAAGCGCAAACGCTGAAGAAGGCTTGGTCTGAATTGTTCCCGGAGGTGGAGGAACTGCCTGAGTGGGTTGGCCAGCCGTATGGCGGGCAGTTCGCTGCGTCAAGAGACGCCATTCGCAAAATTCCACTGCAGAGCTGGGTCTTGTGGAGGGACTGGCTGGTCAATACCAACCTAACAGACTATCACTCTGGACGAGTGTGGGAATACACGTGGCAGTTTGTGCTTGCGGGGAAAGCTACATGCTGTCTGAATATGTATGGATGCTATTGTGAGAGATATGGGGTGTGTTTTGACTCAGACAAGGCCTTTGAGGATTGGACGAAGCAGGGGGAGCAGTTGGAGGAGAAATTCTCAAAATATCTTCGGATGCAGCCGATTGGCGGGAAGGCGATAGAGATGAAGATGAAGTTGATGAAAGAAAGGGATGCCTTAGACAAAGTATTGAAAGAGGCGAAGAACAGGGGTGATGAAGTTAGGGGATCAAGTCTGTAGGTCCTGGAAGGACCCGGCTTAGCTTCGAAAGAACGATTAACTCCCATAGGTATCTCTGAGGGGTGGGCATGTGAGGAATCTACCCTTCCCACAAGATAGATTCACTCGACAATATTGGAAATGAGTCGGGATGAGAGTGCAACAATGCCTTGTCTGTGCATGTGTGTGGTCGCCCAGGTGCTTCGTGACGTTGCAACCTAGCCCCGCGACTGACGTCACCCTGAATAGATCCTCTAGAGACAAGCAATAGTCATGTTGAATAATTAATACACGTTACCAAAACCCGGCAACCAGAGAATCTCGAGGGTAGCACATATCGCAAGCTGTGAAAGAAGAATATTGGTGGAATGGGATGAGCGTTGGGCACCATGGGCAGGAATGCGCGTGCGCGACTTGGTGGTTCTCTCGCCGGGTACCGAGACGGTGGATATCTCCCTTGGTTTCTCTAAAATTAAGTCTTTCCGCCATGGCAATCTCTATTGTAACGCCTTGTTAACTTTTCAGTCCGATTTTCACGGGAAAATTACATCGGCACCTATGACTTTTGTCATAGTACGGGAAGTTGATCCCGAACGCCAACCAGTCTTTTCGCACTGCCACTTCGAGCTAAGCTTAGCATTATCTGAACAGTTGATTTCTCTTTCGCATGGGCGTATTTAAGCGTGTCATGTTAATTGGTAACTCGGTAAATATCGTATACATGCTGTCAGACCACTCGCGCGAGTGGTCTGCAAAGCCGAGCAGTCAAGTTCACAACGACCACCAGGGCTCAAAAAACCCGGTCACATAAGCCGGCGTCCGCGTAACCATCGTGCGCATAACCATCGTGCGCATAGTAACTGTACTTTGCAGTTCCTGCAACGGAGGGCGTAAAGTGACACGAAGCCATATCTCGTGCGTGTGGACGGAAATGTACCGGAAAACGTTCGCGTCCAGAAGTCCTCTCGACAAACAGGCGCATAGGAGCGGACCAGAGTTCGGTGTTACTCTTCGGACTCAGCGGCTATGCGGGGCGTGTGTGAATGAAGCACCAGAACTCAAAACTTCGCTGCAAGAACTGCGACTGCACGGCGCAAAGTGGGAAGGGACATGGACCACACCGGAGTTAGAAATCATCTCCAAAAAGCGGAAATTCACGAGGCGGGTAGCGAAGGAACCGGACGTCGGGCTTCCCTACAGCACGGTTGAGCACTGTGGGTTCAAAGGTGGGCTCACAGGTTGCTGAATCTATCACCATGCAGCTCACCATCCTCCTTACCATTACCTTCGCAACCCTCGCCCTAAGCTCCCCGGCCCGTCCCATCACCGCCCGTGAGAGCGCTTACATCGGCGACGCACTGGATGCCGGTACGCATACCCACTCTCCTCCTGCCCCAATTCCCTCTTTCACACCACCCAGATCGCATGCTAACAAGCCTCCTTCCAGACGGGACGCCCACCATCCTCGAGGCTACTGACCAGTGCAAGAGTGTCGATGTTCCAATGGTCAAGGCAGACATGGCAACAATCCGGCCGGCCGGCTGGCTTGATTAGCTGCAGGGCGTCGGCCGGCTTGATGTGGCCGTGTAGGCCGGTTGCCTAATTAGGAAAGTTGTATAGGAAAATTGGAGTCGTATTTCTCAGCCGACGGCCTATGTTGCCATGCCGTATTTGGTGTCTAACTGCTCCTTAGTAACAGCCTTCTCATCCACCTCATCATCGCTGCTAATACTAGCTCTACACGGCGAGGAATGGTTTAGAAAGCCTGCGCCGCCTGCTAGGGCAGGTAGTTTTTCTACACCAAGTTAGAGATCATTCACGTCGGATACTAAAAATACGAACTCTCGCACTAGGGATGAAGGCGAACTGTACTTGTCGTCTCCTGTTGTAGTACGGACACCTGATTTTAACGTCCTTAAATAGTAGCAAATGTCAGAGTCAGCGTATCCTTTACTAGCTCAAGTCGCAAAGGATATCCTCGCAATCCCTCTTGCCCAGGTTGGTGTTGAGCGCGTATTTAATATTTCAAAGGATGTTATTAGCGACCGAAGACATCGACTAAAAGCTACAACCCTACAGCGGATTATGTTTCTCAAGGATAGTATCATTCAAGAGGATAGAGAGGTTTCCAACAACGACGTTGAGGTTAACAACCTGCTAGAGGATAAGCTTTTAGAGCTTCCAGCCCTAATAGAGGACGCTGCTGCTGCTATTTATCACGGGGATACAGAGGAGGATATAGACCACGAGCAAGAGGAGACTTCACTGTTAATACAACTGTGAAGGTTCTACCTTGGTAGAGGCCTAGGGTTGGTTCTCGGGAATGAGCGGGCGATATGGACGAGGTGTTGCGCTAGCACGATTGGTAGATCGATGTAATAGCACGGGGTGTGATAGCACGATTGGTAGATCGATGTAATATCACGAGGTTTTGAGAAGCAGTTCTAATCCTTAGATTGGAATACAAAGTCAAGTTGAACACAACGATCCATAAGGGTTCGTTGTCTAAAGCTATATACTTAATGAGAGTCATATTGCTCAGTATTGCTCAGTTGCCCACGTGCGCTGAGCACTGAGCAATCCTGCAGTCTGCTTGGTGCTGCTCAGTAGTGCCAAGAGCACTGAGCACTGAGCAGTCACGTGACTGTTGCGATTGTCGGGTCATCGCTCTGAGTCTGCCGATGACCTGGAACCTTATGGTACTAAGTTCCTATGGTGGATCGTAACAACAACATCTCTCTAAGCGCTAATGTCGAATGCCTGCGCGATATTTGCAGCAGTAACTACAAAATATAATATCTATATGTAAAAACAGCTCTACGTTTCTGCTTACAATAATTCTGTAATAAAACACGGTGATAATAAGTTAAGCTAAATAATTAATATTCCCCTTTGGATTTATATAACCTAACCTTAACCTAGCCTTAACCTAGCCTTAACTAGACCTTAACCTAGGTATAACCCGCGCTAGTAGAACGTGTGAGGGGTAGTTATAGGCAATAGTACTTGCTTCACACTACAAGAGGATAGTGGGGGATAGCTCTGTATTGCTACACTAGGTAGGGTGTGTAGGAGAATAATTCTTGCCCAGCTCCCTTCGCGGGCAGCGCAGGTTAAGAGCAGGTAGAGATACCAAGGCGCGAGCGAGAGAAGCAAACATGTTGGGACTACAACTCCTCTCGCTATCGAGCCTTTTCCACCTGTTGTTACAGAACGCTAACTAGACTATAGCCCGTAGACTAAAACCATTAACCTAGCCTTAACCTAAGGGGTAATAACTCTTAACCTAACCTTAACCCGCGCTAGTAAACCCTTAACCTAGTTGAAAATAGTGCAGTCTTGTCGGACTTTAGTGAGGAGGACCAAGTCGGCACATTAACTAATCGGAATCTAGCTAGTACCTCTTTGGGTATAGGGTGCAGGGAGCTAAGCGAGGGAGCTCGCATTCTCTTTGCGATTTTCTATCTTCCTACAATAGTTAATTAATTAACACTATCGCCTTTGTTAGCACCCCTACACTGCACCTCGATTCTAATTGTGTCTCTAGTAGCTTTCTAAATTAGCGATTTATTTTAACTAGTTATAAGCCCGGGTTTTGCAACCTATTAGGCACACTTGTGTGTGTAGTTTATTGCGTACTAAAACGCGCTAGAACTGCGACAGGATACGCCTTAATAAAAGTAAGTTACTACTTAGAGGAGTAGGTAATAACTTTGTTATATACACGCAATACGAGTAAGTTGCTACTTACGAGAAGTAGGTAATAACTATATTGCATAACTATAGAGGAAAGTAAGTTGCTACTTCGCAAGTAGGTAATATTATAGTAACTACGTGGTTCTCGCGACACTAAACGTACTACAGAATCTAGGTGCTCTACTAAGCACCTAAATTCTACTAATTAGCTAGCCTAAGCTAAGCTCTATAAGTATAGGCTCTACATGTATTTCTTTACTACCTGCACACGCTAATTCTATTTCTTTACGCAATGTCTTGTAAATACGTAAGAACTATACGTAGCAAATTAACTAAGCCTCTAAAGCAAGCTTTAGCGTTACTACTTATTACCTCTTATAATATTACGTTGCGTTAATAATTAACTATGTCTAGAACTCTAACTAATCTACTATAGTAAATTCTCTTAAAGCTAACCTCTCTTAAGGTTAGTAATAAGG
>ML975594.1:0-10565 GCA_010015605.1 Decorospora gaudefroyi
CGAGAAGGCCACGCTGGTGACACAGCTGGTATGGCCCTTGAGCGTGTGCAGCGGCTGGCCCGTCTTCGCATCCCACACCCGCACCGTCTGATCGTACGAAGCCGATGCCAGTCGATCTCCTGCCGCCGAGAAGGCCACGCTGCTGACAGACATCGTATGGCCCTCTAGCGTCTGCAGCAGAGGCCCCCAGTCTTCGTCCAGCCCACGCTTCACCTGCACTCCCTCGGGCATCTCCCCCTTAAACTGATGTCGCACAATGCTTCGCTCTGGTGCAAACACTAACGCACCATAGTACACCTGCAGCGGCGCTTCTTGGACCCCAGATCCGCTCCACATCGCGAACCGCAGCGCGTCGTGCACGACGTTCAACACTGTTGTACGTCCTGCTCCCTTGTGTTACAGTTAGTGAAAGCACACTTGTCGTGCGAGTCTACAACTTACATTCAGGGTCGCTTCTAGCTTCTGTAGCGCCAATATGACTTCCGGCATCTTTTGCAGCAGGCTCATCGCCTCTAGCCAGTGCAGCAAGTGTTTCTGAAAGAATCTGAGCACTCTGCCCCCGTCTGCCAGCATGTCGGTGCAAGCATGTCCGCCTTCCTGCAGATGCTCGACCCAGTACTCGCATGCGTACGCCATCTGCGGCAGACAGCTGCCACCAACTCGAACCGTCGCCTCCTGTATTCGTACGCCAGGCTTCTGCAAGTTGCACATGTCTCTCCGCAGCATGCTGTCCATTGCGTCTAGCAGACGATAGGTTATCCGTCCCTGCTCTTCCCCTAGTGGGCTATCAAACACCTGCCGGCCGTTCCCTAGCGTGAAGAAGTCTTTGGCAGACAGGTGGATAAAGGATACAACGCCTTCACGCACAGTCAGGAACGAGCCACAACGGCCAACAAGGTCGGCGACTGCTTGCACGTTGCCAAACTGATCTCGAGGAAGGCCTGCAGCTACGGGGAGCTCTTCGAGCTGTAATGGCCGAAAGGCAAGCGTGATCGACTGAAGAATGTCCCTGCAGTACCCTGCAGTCCTTGCGTCCTGCGCAACAATTTGCGCCATCATCCGCTCGTACAGCGGGTCGAGGCCTGGCGGCAGTGCCTGCAGCACCGCTCGCGTGCGGTAGAGTGGCACGCTCTCCAGTTCTTTGCACACCAGCGATACCCACAAGAAGGTGCCTTCTGCCTTGTCGCGAAGCTGCTGCTGCACCTCGGTCGTATCTCTGCACAGTTGCCAGCCGCTTCACCTTGTACTCCACAAACGCCGCCACCGCGCTTGACACATGGCTCGCCTTAACCTCGAGGCTCACCTTAACACCCCGCGAGTCGGGCTGCAGATGCCGCTCGATCGCTGGTATGTTGCGGCTCGTCACCAGCCACTTGACCCTCGACCGCCGCCCAAAGCTCGCGTCGGTGATGATCTGTAGCAGCTCCGACAGCCCAGATGTGCACTCGTCGAGCGCGTCGACAAGCAGGTACATCGGCGGCAGAGACGCGTCGTTAAGCATGTCCGACAGCACCCCTCTCAGCGCATAGATGGCGTTGGGCCCTTCAAACAGCTGCTTGCCCACAGTCCTGTACCGCTTCTGCACGTGCCGCATCGTGTCTTGTCTTTGCGCGACGAGCAGGTAGATAAGCCCGCGGAGGACCGACACCGCATTGTTGAGCTCTGGCCGAGTGCTCTGGCAGAAGAAGTAGGTCACCAGACATGACTGAGAGCCGAGCTTCAGTTTGGCGAACACCTTTACTATCGTCCTTGACGACAGCCTAGTCTTGTGTCCTTGCGACAGCTCAGCGACCACACCCATCGTCATCATCGTCTTGCCTTTGCCCGGGTCGCCCTTGATCCACAGCAGCCGCGACTCGTCTTGCGTCCTCCATCGCTGGAAGCTGACGTCGTCTAGTATCCAGGCATAGCAGTCTCGGAGCAGCCTGTCCTTGTCGCCCTCGATGCGCGCCCGGTCTTCGCGCGGGTCCGTCATCCGCAGGTCGCGCAGGCACTCGTGGGGGGATGGTTCGCCTGCCTCGCGAGGCTTTTCCGGAAAGTGCACGTTGCCATAGACGTTGCCGTAGATGTTAGTGGAGTCGCCGTCTGCTCGGTTGCCGCTATACGTCGTGGTGCCTCCGGCCAGGTGGGGCATCGGTGCGACCCGCCCGCTGCCTTGTGACAGTGCGACAGTTTAGGGTCGTCTCACGAATGACGTCAGCTTGGTGGAAGCGTTACGCGGGGTACAATCGGTCTAGTCTGCAACAATCAGTTCGAGTCGCTGTCGAAGTTGAGAGACCAACGTGAGGACTGCAGCAGCGCACACGGGTTGCAGACGCTTACGACGATGCGCTAGCTTGTCAGCTGAACCGTTAGGTAGATCTGGCCAGGCTGAGGTCTGCCTCGACTGCCTCGACTGCCTCGACTGCCTCGACTGCCCCCGAACACCACCGCCGTGACTTCCAACGTATCGTCAAGCTTTTGGAGCATATACTGCACGATGGTAGGCCCTTTAGGTTCTATGTAGATCAAGAGTGGATCCATGCTCAACAACATCAGGAGGTGATCGGCGGCACGGCTGCTGTTTCACAGCTTCTCGGTCAGGCAATCACAATCATCCAGAAGATACAGGATGCAAGAGCAAAAGTGCGCGGCGCATCCGATCGCCTTGATGGTTACCAGAGCCAGCTAGACACTTTGCTCGATGCCTTACGACTCGTGCAGGACGAACCCGAGCTCCAAACACGACCGATCGAGAAGCAGGTCCAGAAGATCATCGACTTAGGAAAGGGGCTGCAACGCCAGCTCGATGCCTTTGCTGCTCAGCTGACGAGAAGCAAAACCAAACAGTACACGCACGCAGTCTTTAGTGGCGATAAAGACGAGCGGGAGCTTGAGAATGCCATGACGAAACTAGACCGGGCGAAAGCGGACCTCAACGCGATGATCGTCACTACTCAGGTCGGATTGAGCGGATCTATGCGCGCTGGCTTCGAAGTCGCCCTAGCGGTAGTCCAGCGCGTAGACATGAACGTGCGAATGGTTCTTGGTGAGAGACTTTGCATGGCTGCTCATCTCGAGGAACGACGCATGGGCGAAGAAGGTATTGCGTAGCAGCACAATCATACTGGTCTATGCTAACCGTGGAAGGCGACGATACGGTACCACTTTCAGCGGAGGAGGTAAAAGCGCTGAATTTCGTGGACAAAGTGTCGTGGGTCGACAACGAGGCATTCGATGATGCGAACGTGTTCAACTCAGATCTAGTCGAGCGGCAGATCCACGCACCGACAGAAAGGCTATACAAGGGCAACAAGGCGCACGGGACAAGTACGGTGGTTCAGGGGCATGCAGACGCGGCAGCAGTAGCCGCAATCCTGCAAGCAAAACGGCGATGACAGAGTCGATGGGGTTAGCATTCGACTACGTACGCCGGTTGCCAGCGGGTGTTGCGGCAGACCTCTTAGATCGATATAGCGTATTATAAGTCTGGATTGCAATCCAACATCTTCTCTTTTTGTCTACCCACTCGTGTCTTGTTGTGCTGCCACTGCCCTGACGCTCGTTTGGCGAATGTTCACATCGATCGACTGCGCGCGTTTGATGATTGAGGGAGTGAGTGCACGGGATCAACGTCGACATTATGGAGGTGCGATGGAACAAACTACAGACAGCTTTTTACTACTGCTATCATTCTTGCCTACTGTACATCTAGTCCTACGTGCCCGTGTCCGCCCTGCCCTTCATGTCCTCCATGTCCTACTGTCGGTCGAACGCATCGCCCGCACGCGCAGCCATCACCCATCCGCTTCTGCTGACAGTATCCGTTCAGGTCGTGAGTCGCGACGTTCGTGAGATTGACCCCATAAGTCGAGTAGGGAAGTGGCATGAGTACGAGGGGGAGCGTGTTCCATAACCGAATCGATGCATTTTTGCACTCCCCGCAAGCCTGGCAGAACGGCACCAGCTGCTTGTGCTCGCGGCGAGGATATAGAGGGTTTCGAAGGCGTCTGTATGTGGGTAGGAGCGTGCAGAGGAGAGAGCACCGCCGCAGGATCTATCTGCCCCCTATCTCTCCTTGATCGTAGCTGGAAGAGTGGTCATTAATCGTGCTAGGCATAGTCAGCGACTAGAGTGGGTGATGTAGTGTGTGCAACATCCAGCATCATTGCACATGGAGACTGCCGCAAGGCTGAGGCGGACGGCGGCTGTCGCGTCCTGGCAGCAGAGGCGATAGAGGCTGCGTGGAGCGACGCGGGCCTGTTGGCGCTGGCTGTCGGCCGTTTCAGCCCGCACACTCTGTTCAGGCGGCGCTTACTCGGTCTGCCGTCTGTCCACTTAGGCCGCCACCGCAAGCCCGTGTCCGCCGATGGACCCAGTTTCGTTCCCGCTCGACCGATCCCCGTTTTTAGGCGCGTCTACGGCGTCCCAGATCCCTGATGCCTAGGCAGCGGGAGACGCGTCGTCCTCTCGGAGCGAGCCGTTTGTGCTCCACTCACCGATTCCGGCTGCAGTGTACCAAGAACCGATCGCGGGTGATCTAGGCAGGGGCACTTGTACCGTAGGACATGTAAGGCCGCTTTTAGGCAAGCTCGAGCCGCTAAATCTGGATGAGTGGAACGAGAACGAGACATACGATGAGGAGCCGCCAACCTGCCTCCACTACTCGATCGAGTGGAAAGTCACGCTGAACAACAAGCTCCTCTCTAAGGATACAGAGCCAGACCTTGTGCTGGCGCCCAGGTTCTACTGGTCGCTGCTCTTGCGTGAGAAGCTAGAGAAGCTGCTGCAGAAGAAGCTGCCGCCGAGTAAGCGTGTTGCCTGCGAAGACACTAACGTTGTCGTATTAGTGACCGAGCGTTCAAAACGTGACTTGACGAAGCGCTTTGATGAAATAGATGTCGACTGGTTCTTGGTGGAGAGACAGCTCTCACAGTGGAGCGAGTCGTTTCGCGCAGGTAAGAAACTGAGAGTGGACGTGTCGTTCAACTATGTAGAGATAGGACAGCCGACGCCGGTAGCATCAAAGAGAGATGGAAAGCGAAGATATCCCTCCGCCACGCAGCACATGCTTGCGGAAAGAGACTCGCAGGTCGATGCTGAGGAAGGAACGTCTAGTCTGCCGTCTGTCTGGCAGGACGTATACAGCCTGATGCGGTGTCCAGGCCCGCCTTGCAGTCTTGGGCCTCACTGCTGGCGGGACCCGCACGGAAAGAAGCATTACAAGCTAAGGACGCATTAGCTGAAGGCCTTGATAAGACATGTGGCGCAGGGGGGCCAGTTGCTATCACATGACGATGTGCCGGAAGACATTCGTCAGCAGCTCTATGCAGAAGAGCAACAGCAGCTAGAAAGACATCAAAGAGCCAGTCACAGCGTCCCGGCGAACCATGCTCCCATCCACATAACAAACGTGCTTCCTGGGCCGTCTCACCCAACATCAGGTTCAACGGGAGTGCAAGCCAAGCCTCGTCTTGACGTGCCCGGTTTCTTAGATACTGCGGTGGAGGAATACAGTGATTGGCAGCAGTCGCGAGTCAGAAGGGAAGATCAGAAGAACGACATTCGGAATATGTGTGGCATGGCTCTAGAGCACGGACTCGACCTGCAGCAGCTCCACGACGACCAGGACCCGGACTTCTTCATCTCGCGGGGTATGAAGATTGGTGTCGCTCGGCGTTTCATACGTGACATCGAGCACTGGGTCCAGCAGCAGGTGGCAGCTACTGGTCAGATTACTATAGATTGAGGCAAGCTCAGCGGTTTTTAGCTTGTTAGGCCATGACTATGCGTAGCTTCTACTTTACTTAGACTAAATACCTATACGCACAAGCTCAGAACTCCTCGATAGTGATTCCTGCGTGCCTGAAGTGGCCTCTAGCGCTGTTCTGCTTCCCACCTACAACGTCGATGCACCATTCTAGAAAAGAACCAAAGCCTTGCTCCGGCGCGTCTTCAAAGGCACGCCAGTTCTTCTTGATAAACGCCTTCAGCTCGGCAAAGAACTCTTCGATCGGATTCAGATCAGGTGAGTAAGGGGGCAGGTACATCAGCTTGACGCCAGCGTTATAGCACATCTGCTCGAGTCGCTCCGTGTGGTGGAACGATGCATTGTCCATCACGAGCACAGACTTTGGTTCTGGCCACGTACCGCAGTGTGGCAGCAGCAGCTCTATGTAGTCCTCGAATACGGCGCTGTCTGTCGAGCCCTGATACACACGTGAGAGCAAGACCCCGTCCTGAGTGTACGCCGGCAGGATCTGATATCGCCGGTCGCGGTGGAACTTGGCAACCTGGACGGGTGCTACGCCGTGGGGCGACCAGCCTGTCCGCCTAAAGCCGATATGCTTGTCGCATCCAGACTCGTCGATAAAGACAAGGTGATAGGACTGGAACTGTGTCAGATTATAGAGGTAAAAGTCTCGCAGGTCTGCGTTCTGTTCCTTCGCGATCTGCCGAGCAGCCTTTTTCGACCAACCTATGTCCTTCAATGCTCTGCTGATGCTGTGTGTCGACACTTGGACCTCGAACTCGTCCCAGGAAGACGGCCATCTCCTCCTGGTACAGCCCTGGCTTCTCGAGCAGATGGTCGCACAGGGCGCCTAACATAGGCGGTGTGATGGACTGGCGCCTCCCACCTCCGTTCGCAGGAGCCCTGGTGGAGTTAAAGTATCGGAGATTGGACCTTATTGCCTTGATCGAGCGCTCGCTGCAGCCAGCCACCGCGGCCATCTGAGCAGTAGTAAGTGTCCTGGCAGAAATCATATCCCGGATCAGATCATGCTGCGAGGCAGCAAGGTTCGGGGCCATCTCAGTAGCGACAAGGCCTACGCAGAAATCGGATAGGATTCAGGCTGAGCGGTAGATGTGCACTGTACCGGTAGGACTCGCTTGAGGACCAGGGCGTCGACCGCGGCCGACACCAAAAGCGAGTTGTGGCGTGTGACAGCAGACCAGGCGGGCTGAGCGGGCTGAGCGACGGACAGCCAACGACATCAGCAGTTAGGCGCCATCCATCGCCTGGACCGACAGCATGCCGCAGACGCTGTGCAGCTCAGCCTCGCGACAGCCTTGCGACAGCTTTCGTGCGCGATGCTTCTGAATATTCTACGTCGCACACCACGCACCTGCTGGCGTAGCATGAGATAACACGATGCGACGGCTCCTTGACTTCCGTTCGAAGAAGAGCAAGGCGAAGGTATGTCTTCTAGACCGCGTTGCATCTTGTACAGTCTAACACTCAGGCAGGTTCCTGCAGAGCTGTCCTCAGCATCTACAGGGTCAGCAGAGCCGGCTGCCACGGCTGCGCAGGGCTTGCAAGTAGTGTGCGAAGGCACCAACCCAGTCATCGAGTATGCCTCCTCGCTGCTTGGTTGCGCACTCAACAGCTGACAGGAGTCTAGCATCGTCGCGGTCCACGGCCTAAACGGGCACTGCGAGAAGACGTGGACGGCAGGCAGCGGCGCCGACAGCGTCAACTAGCTGCGCGACCTGCTCCCGCACGACCTGCCTAACGCGCGCATACTTAGCTAGGGCTACGATGCGAACACGCACAGCGGGTCGCGAGCGAGCTGCCAGTACCTGTTCGACTATGCACGAACGCTGGTGTCGGACCTATGCCTAAAGTGGCAGATCACAGAGGTGCGTGGTGGACAGACTAAGTACTTGACAAAAAGCTGAGTCAGGACAGACGAGCAAGCGGCCGATCATCTTCGTGGCGCACAGCCTAGGCGTCATCATCGTGAGGAGCGTGGGTTAGAACTTCTCATGCCACATTAATGCGTTCAACTAAGAGATGCAGGCGCTCATCCACTTGGACGCCGCTCGACAAGGAGCTCTCGAAGAGCACCGCTCCACAAGCCATCGACGTACGGCATCATGCTTATGGACACGACCCACCAAGGCGGCAGCGGCGTCGCGCTGGTTAGGCTGAATCCTGATAGTCAACGTGGCGTCAGTATTCGTGACGAGGAATAGTGGGCTGTTGCAGCACCTCGAATAGAACTCTCAGTGGCTGTCATACTGTATGTTGCGCAGTTATCGCTTATTGTTTTGTTCAGTGCATTGCGTCTAGGAATACAAGTGCGACTGTTCGCATAGCCTGCTGTCCGTTACAATCCATTTCAACAAGGGCCTTACGATCTTCGACGATTAGAACCTGCCAAAACGGGACGTTAAAATCCAGTGCTAAGCAAGGCATAGTTCGGACTGCCAAGAACAAGGTGTCAGGATGCAAAGGATCTGTAGAGTATAAGAAAGTCATACCTGTTGACGGTCCCAATGTTGAGGGAAAGCGAGTTGACATAATAGCATCTAAACATTCCCGGCGCATCGCTAATTGGGGATGGTCATGCGTCCTCGCCTATAGCAGGTTCTGAAGTTGTGCCTTTCGCCAGTTAGCTAACACTAGAAGAGGTAAGTCGCTTGCTACGTGACCTTACACAGCTAACAATAGGAGGATACGACTCTGGCTTCCACCCTCCGCTCCGTGAACATGTAGTATGCGAGGTGGCCTTGAGGAGACGGACTGTTGGCTGCGGGAAGAACACAAAGTTCATACGCTGTGTCTATACTCTTAGTGTTGAGGAAAGGTGGGCTGGGTAAATGAGCCTACGACCTCGAGACAGACTTACTAGGCCGTTGATTAGAACTGCCGTGACGACGATACAGTTTCCAGATAATGATAAGTGCTGGTGGACATGCAACGAAGAGAGTGACAATAGCTACAATAGCTTCAACGGTCAACGCCATCTTAGCACTTCGCTCAGTCGATTGTATGGGTGCTGGTAGTTTGGCGGCCGACGACATTTATCATTTTCAAAAATGAACGATTAACATCCGCATGGAGCCATTGGCTTGAGCTATGGAGGTCTACTGCGCACAGATTTTGGCAATCACGAATGCGACAACATCTAAACGCAGTGAAACAAGAAAACCTGCAGTAGGCTGCAGTGAGATTCTGGGGGCAGCGAATAGGAGAGCGGCGCAACCGTAGGGGCTATGCAATTGCGGGTGATCTCAGCCTGGCTGATGCAAGAGGATTGTGGCATGGACGGCCATTGGAGGGCCCTGAGCCGCATCATCATGTAGCGTGAGGAACCAAGAAAGATTCTGGCAACAGCCAATCATGTCAAAGTACGAATGCAGCCTCTCCCCGCGTTGCAACGCTCGCTCCTGACCGGACGCAGACATAAATAGTCGTCCTCGCCTGCAATGAATCTAGACAACCCAAGTCTGTACCTGCTCTTCACTCAGCTTCTTGCATGATTCATCATGTCCAAAGAGCTCGCCGAACATGATTGGGATTCGCACAAGGCTACCATCGAGTCCCTGTACCTTACCGAAAACAGAAAGCTTCAAGGAGCTGGCGGTGTCATGCAAGAAATGCTTTGCAAGTATGGTTTTAAGGCTACGTAAGACGTTCTATCGGACTTTCCTCTCTCAATGAACGCTAATCCTTCCCTAAGGAAAGCCCAGTTCGAGCGACACTTCAAGCAGTGGGGGTTTCAAAAGTATAAGAAAAGGGACATGTGGGTGGCTGTTGCACCACGCAGAGCAAAGAGAAAGAGAGACCAAAAAGAAACTGAGGTGTGGATCGGCCATGAGCGTATCCCCGAGAAGACGTTGAAGAAGGAGCTTGCACGATACGACTACGACGTAGCATTTCCGTATGGATTCCAAGGTAACTACCTGCTCGAAGATCCCATAGTGGTCCATATGTAATGCTCACACCTTCGCAGCGCCGACTCCGAAAACACCCGAAGGACTCTATATCTGCACTCCTGCAGCCCTGCAAGGTGACACATCATTGCTGTACAATCTTCCCTGGTTCCAATTCCTAAACACCATTGAGTCGAGAAGTCCGTACAATCGTACTCTTCATTCTTCTGAATTGAGCTAATACTCTTCCAGTCAGCCCTTATCCAGACCTAGCCGCTGTTGCTATTAGCATGGTCAACAAGTATATTAACAATCCAGCCCAGTCAAAGCCACAAGACCTCGAAACCGTAGGATATATGTCCCTCATACCAGGCACGGTTGTCTCGGCTCTATCAAAGTGCGCCACCACAGCAAGTACTCCAACTCTATCGAACACCGTCCGGCGCATCCATCATCATCTACGTGCCATGGTACCAGAAGACTTTGAGAGGGAATCAAACGCAGGTCATAAAGATACCAGTGGACTTATCAAAATAACTGGAAACATCCAACATCTCAGCCTGGCGGTATTTCTACTGACCAACAATATGTTGAACACCAAGAAAGTCGCTGTAATGGCCGAACACTTCCAAGAAACCAGTAACGTGCAGCTTCTAAGGTCTCTGCTATCAGTACGGAATCCAACGGTCGAGGCACTTGCAGAGAAGCTTCTCCTAGCTGCTATACAATCTGAACATCAGTTTGTCGCACAGGCGTGTATAGAAGCAGGAGCAGACCCTAACTCACGTCTGTTAGGGCGAACCGCTTTGCAGTATGTTGCAGGGAGAGCCAACATCGAGCTCGCTCAAATCCTTCTTGACGCCAAGGCAGATGTCAACGCCTCGCCAGCGGATGCCCATGGAAGGACCGCTCTTCAAGCAGCAGCT
>ML975595.1:0-10491 GCA_010015605.1 Decorospora gaudefroyi
ACTAAGTTTAGATTTCTTATCTTACCTACGTTATTATATTATTATAGAAAACTTGTTCTAGCTAGTAATAGCCTCTTAATAATATTGCACTACTATTTATTTTATTCTATTATAACTCTAATTTAGTTTAGAGGAAAACTATAGTTATAACTACTAACTATCTAGCGTAAATAGAATTCTAGTAACCTTCTATTAACTAAAGCCTTTAGGTTTAGAACTTACTATTCTCTAGTAATAGTATTGCCTTTAGAAAAGCTGCGTAAGATTACGCTATAATAGAAACTTAAAAACTATTAAGAACCTACTAGAATTAGAGTTAACTATTAATATCTAGAAACTAACTAAAACTCTTAGGTTCTATAAAATCTATAAGAAGTTTAGTTTAGAGAACTACCTCTAGCAAGGACTAAGCTAAAGCGTTAGCTACTATACCTACTAATAATAATTCTAATTTAGAGTTAAACTAGAAGAAACTAACTAGTAAAACTACTAGTTATAGCTAATAATATAGCTAAGCTACGCAAAGAAATTAAAAGGCTTTAAGCTTAACTTAATTATTTAAGGTAAGAACCTTCTATTCTATCTATAACTAAATTAGGCCTAATAACCTTATAATAATCTTATAACACTTCTAGTGTAAGATTTCTATCTAAGATCCCTTCGCTATCTAAAGTAAAACTATCTAAACGTACACTAACTATTAACTACCTTACTAATAGAAAAGAACCTACTTTCTACTAATAGTAGGTATCTATTAAGAACTAATTAGAGATTAACTTAGACTACTACTAGAGTAAACGCGCTCGAATAGCCCTAGTTTAGAGACATACGTCTAGCCTAGCAAAAGAGTACCTTAAGCTCTAGTACTTAGTAGAATTAGATAATTAATAGTTTATATTAACTAAGGCTATAATTAACTTACTTAAGTTATTCTTTATCTCTAGAAATAAGCAAGCTAAAAGCAGATTAGCTTTCTACTATTTATAGATATAGAAAGAAGAGACTTTTTTTACCTTTAAAGCTAAGTTTCTAAGTATAGCTATTAAGAGATCTATATCTAAATTAGAGTAGTCTTTCTACCTTTAGAAAAAGATTACACCTTTACTATAGGTACCTAACTTAGGTTTTAAACGCTTCTAGAAAGACGAATTTACACTAATAGTAGAGCACCTTACCACTTTTAATATAGAGCAGCGCAACACTCTAGTTACTACTATTTTAGATTCTAGTAAGATAACCTCTTACTACTAAAACGCTAATAAGAAACTAGAGTAGCTTCTACACTATTCTAGTACGTAGGTGTAACGAGGCAACCTACTAGAGCTGGACTTAGACACTTATGTCCTCTCTCGTTACAGCTATAGCTACGATTAAACCTAGACCTAACCCGAACCTAGTTTAGACCTAAACCTAGCTTCGTTCTAACTTAGCCCTTCTCTAGCCTACATGTATTTAAGCTTGCTATTCTCTAGATGTAGATAGGTAGTTTTCTACAATCCTTTTGTACAAGACCTATAGGTGTTAATTGATCTTAGGTTATAGTTTTTCTACGCACTTCTATATACCTCTAACGTAAGACTACACTAAGTTTAGATCTCTTGTCTTGCCTACGTTGTTACATTATTGTAGAAAACTCGTCCTAGCTAGTAACAGCCTCTTAATAATATCGCACTACTATTTGTTTTGTTCTATTACACCTCTAATTTAGTTTAGAGGAAAACTACAGTTACAACTACTAATTATCTAGCGTAGATAGGATTCTAGCAACCTTCTATTAACTAAAGCCTTTAGGTTTAGAACTTGCTATCCCCTAGCAATAGCATTGCCTTTAGAAAAGCCGCGTAAGATTGCGCTACAATAGAAACTTAGAAACTATTAAGAACCTACTAGAATTAGAGCTAACTATCGATGTCTAGAAACTAACTAAAACTCTTAGGTCCTGCAGAATCTACAAGAAGTTTAGTTTAGAGAACTACCCCTAGCAAGGACTAAGCTAAAACGTTAGCTTCTGTCCCTACTAATAACAATCCTAATTTAGAGTTAAGCTAGGAGGAAGAAACTACTATAGCTAATAACACTATTAAGCTGCGCGAAGAAATTAAAAGGCTTTAAGCTTAACTTAATTGTTTAAGGCAAGAACCTTCTATTCTACCTACAACCAAATTAGGCCTAATAACCTTACAACAACCTCACAACACCTCTAGTGTAAGATTCCTATCTAAGACCCCCTCGCTATCCAAAGTAAAACTATCTAAACGCACACTAACTATTAATTGCCTTATAGATAGGAAGGAACCTACTTTCTGCTAATAGCAGGCATCTATTAAGGACTAATTGGAGATTAACTTAGACTACTACTAGAGCGAACGCGCTCGAATGGCCCTCGTTTGGGGACATACGTCTAGCCTAGCGAAAGAGTACCTCGAGCCCTAGTACTTAGCGGAATTGGATAACCAACAGTTCGTATCTGCTAAGGCCATAATTAACTTGCTTAAGTTATTCTTTATCTCTAGAAACGAGCAAGCTAAAAGCAGATTAGCTTTCTACTATTTGCAGATAGAGAAAGGAGAGACTTTCCCCGCCTTTAAAGCTAAGTTTCTAAGTGCGGCTATTAAGAGATCTATATCCAAATTAGAGTAGTCTTTCTACCTTTGGGAAAAGATCACACCTTCGCTACAGGTACCCAACTTGGGTTTCAAACGCTCCTAGAAAGACGAATTTGCGCTAATAGTAGAGCACCTTACCGCTTTCGATATAGAGTAGCGCAATACCCTAGTCACCGCTGTTTTAGATCCTAGTAAGACGACCCCTCACCGCCAAAACGCTAACAAGAAACTAGAGTAGCTTCCGCACCGTTCCGGTTCGCAGGTTTTAGAATAGTCCCGATAACAAACTACAGTTTCACGCACAACGCTATTCTAACCCTCCTCTAGTATTAACAGAGCTTCTTTACGTACCCCTCCTACTTCTTAAACACCTTAATCATCTAGATTATGCTACAACTATAGTAAAACTAGTCACTTCTCTAAAGATTGCCCTATGCCGCGGGTAAGAGAGATTAAGATAGAAGTCGAAGAGCAAGAGTTTGTAGACGCTACCAATTTCCTCCTAAACCCTAATTGGTTAGGAAACAGAGACGCCTAGGAAAAGTCTCCATCTTAGGCTAGAACAAGTATAACCTCGCCAATATAAACCTATTAAACTTGTTCGGAGGAAAACACTTTTATATCTTATCTATACTCTACTCGCGTAGTTATAGAGTTAAGGTAAACTCGCTCGTCGATACAGGCGCACAAGAATTCCTATTCTTAAACTCGACTATTGCCTAATCCTTGTCCAAATCCCTATAGGTTCCTATCCAGCGTCTTCTATTCAAAATCCTAGTAAAGGGATTCCAAGATTAGATCCAAACCCTAGTAGACTGCTGTATCCAACTCTACATAAGGATCGACAGCCAAACTATCCGTAATTGCCTATTTGTTATTATAGATCTTAGCTCTTAGAACTGTATTATTAGTGTTAAGTAGCTTAGACAATTCCGACTTTAGCTTAATACCTATTAGAACCGTCTTCTCTAGCCAAAGGAATATCCCGCCACTTATAATGCAGCTCCGCCCCTTATTATAACCCTCGCACAACTAAAGTACAGCTAGAATGTAGAGCTTAACATCGCTCGCCGCGACGCCTTGTAGGAACAAGACGAGGCACGCAGAAACTAGAGTCTATTAGTAAATCGGATTCGTGGAGTTCTTAAGATACCTAAGCTAAGGAACACTGCCTCTTGCCCCGCTAAATCTAAAGCACCTCCGGTTCCAATCTAAAACGTTGGACACGTGCGCATTACTCTTATCTTAGCTAATAGACTCCACTTTAACATAAAGCGAAAAGAAAACAAGTTCTTTACTACTACGTTGTACAAAATAGACCGCGTATTAGAGGACAAACGCTTGCTCGAAGATAATCCTAACAATGTAGACTTGCTTTATGCCCAATTGCCGCCTGTTTACGAGGAGTACTAAGACGTCTTTAGCAAGGCTGCTGTAGACCAACTTCCTAAGCACCAATTCTATAACCATAAGATTGTCCTAACTAAACCCTTGCTAAATGCTTACAGCGCCTTGTATAAGCAAAGTATTAAGGAGCTTAAAGCAACCAAGAAGTATCTATAGGACAACTTAGAGAAAGGATTTATCGAGCATAGCCAGAGCCTATTCGCATCGCCTATCCTTTGTGTTCGAAAGGCAAATAGTAACCTTAGAGTCTATGTAGACTATTAGAAGCTTAACGCTATTACCCGCAAGAACGCCTATCCAATACCCCGTATTAACGAGCTATTGTCGCGACCCGCTAAAGCCAAGTTCTTCACCAAGTTTAATATTTAAGCTGCTTTCAACCGGATTCAAATAGACCCTAATTCGGAGGAGTATACTACCTTCCGAACCCGCTACGGTACGTACAAGTGTAAGGTCCTTCTATTTAGCCTATGCAATAGCCTAGCTACCTACTAACAGTATATAAACGACGTACTAGTTAACTACCTCGATAACTTCTGTATCGCCTACCTAGACGATATCCTCATCTACTCTAAAGACGAGGTAACTTATACTCTCTACGTTAAGAAGGTACTAGAACGACTACGCCAAGCAGGGCTCTATATCGATATCAAGAAAAGCGAATTCCATGTAAACCAGACTAAGTACTTAGGATACGTCCTCACTAGTTAAGGCCTTAAGGTTAACCCCGACAAGGTGTCTATTCTATAGGATTAGAAGCCACCCACAACTATTACAGGTGTGAAGTCATTCCTTAGGTTCGCCGGATTTTATTAACAATTCGTACTAGAATTCTCGCGGGTAGCCAAACCCATTATTATGCTGCAGAGCCCTGCAGAGCCATTCGTATAGAGTCTAGAGTGTTAACAAGCGTTTAACTAGGTAAAGGAAGCCTTGCTTGCTATCCTAACCTTGTACCACTTCCACTCCGAACTTGATACGAGACTGGAGACTAACGCATCTAATAGAGTAATTGCTAGAGTATTCTCTTAAAAGCAGTCCAACAGCAGTTAGTGTCCTGTAGCCTTCTACAGCTATTGCCTAACTAGAGCCGAACTAAATTAGGAGATACACGACAAAGAACTCTTTGCTATTGTAACTGCCTTCGCCAAATGGAAAGCTAAATTGGCCTCAATTCGGAACCAAATCGAAGTCCTCTTAGACCACCAATCTCTTAAGTACTTTATAACTACGAAGGTACTTAACCCCTGACAAGTCTAATAGGCCGAGGAGCTTGCCTAGTTTAACTTCCGGATTGCCTACACCCCTGGTAAGGACAATGGCCGAGCCGACATCCTAAGTCGACGTAAGCAGGATATAGAGAACTTGAGGACAGCCTAAGTTAACAACCGATTGCGGGTCCTTTTAGGACCGCACCGATTACACCCCCGAATCAACGCCGAATTAGCTACGGTTTACATCGCCTACACCACAGTTCAAGTTATTAGGCTACGAGTTCTTAAGTCTGTTAACAAAACAATGTCCCTTAATTCCCTGCAACTAGTAGAAGCCCTACTCTAGGAGAATCGATTATCTTTCATCCAAGAACGAGCTATGCTACCAAAACAGTACCGGATACAAGACGGACTGCTACTCTTTAGCGACCGCCTATGTGTTACCGCCGACTCTCCCTTGTGCACCCGCCTTATCCGCGAGGTACACGACCAGGTTTCGTCCGCCCACCCAAGCGCCACCAAAACGTACCAGTTGCTAGCCCAAAAGTATCACTAGAAGGGCATGGAAGCTACTTGCAAGCGATATATACGGAACTGCAGTGCCTGCCGTAGGGCACACCCGAGACAGACCCGTATCCCTAGGTTAATTCACCCACTTCCAATTCCTAAAAGACCGATGCAGCATCTCTGCATTAACTTTAAGGAATTTCCCAAGGACAAGTCCGGTTACGATCAGATCATGGTCGTCATCAACCAACTGTTAAAACAAGCCATCTCCATACCTTGCCACAAGACTATCGACGCTAGAGGTATAGCTAACTTGTTCGTTCAATAGGTGTACTAATTCAGCCACACACCCGAAACCATTATCTCAGATAGAGGTCCTCAGTTTGTATCCAGTTTCTAGTCCGAGTTCTGTCGGATCCTAGGCGTGAAGGTCAAGCTATCAACCGCCTACCACAAGGAAACTAATAGACAAACCAAGATTATAAACAAGTATATCGACCAAAGGCTGCGACCCTTCGTATCCTTCTATCAAGACAACTGGAGTACCCTCCTGCCTTTGATCGATAGAGCCCAGATATCCTTGCCGCACTCCGCCATCAGTATGTCTCCGTACCGGATCTTATACAGGAGTGAGCCACAGCAAAGTTAGGATTGGCCTACTACTCCTAAGCATCAGACAACCACTAATAAGGTAAACTATAAAGACGCCCTAGCTCTCGCTACTAGGATGCATAATGCTTAGAAGATTGCCAAAACCAACATAGAGAAAGCGCAGGACCGGATAAGGTCCGCTACCAATCGGCACCAGCGCCCAGTAGACTAGAGCGTAGGAGATATAGTCTTCCTTAATACCCAAAACTTGTCGTCCCCCCGTCCAAGCCGAAAGCTATCCGACAAGTGGACAGGCCCGTTCAAGGTCATCGAACAGGTAGGTAACTCCTACTAGCTAGAACTACCATCTAGTTCCCGGATCCATAACGTCTTTGCACCAAATCTACTGTGCAAAGATCCTCAAGATCCTCTACTAGGACAAGAGCCTCCGAAACCACCCGGAACCCTAATTAATAGTGTAGAAGAATAGGAGGTAGAAGAGATCCTAGCTAGCAAGCTATACCGCTCTACTCTCAAGTATCGTGTTAAGTAGACCGGACACGATTCAGATCCTGTTTGGTATAAGGCTTCCAACTTCATAGAATCTCCCCACAAGTTACGGGAGTACCACGATAGGTATCCGAACCGGCCAGGTCCCCCACGAGCGCTCGATAAATGGATCGAAGCTTAGGAAAAAGGTATAGAGAACATAGATCACTTGGAGGACGATTAAGTTAACTAGTTAGCAGGGGAGAAGTTGTTACAATATGAGAGAAGCCATCCTCCTCCTCTAGCCACTTACATTCGATCGCCGCCGCGGCCGCCTCCTTTTTCGCCGTCTCCTCAACCGCCTTCCTCGTCGCCGCCCTCCTCCGATTCGGACAGTTCACTGTCCTCCTCTACCGCTACCACTTTCCTTTTCCCTTTTCCTTTCTTCTAGCTCTCACCAGAGCCACTACCCCATCTCCGCCACCACCAAGGCCCCGCGCTTCACTTGCGCCTCCAAGAAGGCGACGCGGCTGTTTAGAACAGCGCCCTAACAGGGCAGCGCACAGGCATGTTGTTGTGTGGCAGGTGAAGGTGTATCTATACGAGAATTAGTTACCAAAACCTATCGGAGCAGGTAAACGTACGTGTGTTTGTAGAGGATAAAGAGAAAAGGAAACGTGAGGTTAGGAAGGATATAGGAGCGCTTGCACGCACGGAGCACCTAGATTCCTGCCCTCACCTCGACTTTATCATCCCGTCGACTCCTTAAGGTATCGGACTAGATACAGACTCGACACATAACGCTTCTAAGGATAACCTCTACCAAAACAACCTTAAACAAATAGGGACATTTGTTTCCTATAGAGGGGGGTAGTGTAACAAGGCAACCTACTAGAGCCGGACTTAGACACTTATGTCCTCCCTCGTTACAGCTACAGCCACGATCGAACCTAGACCCAACCCGGACCCAGTTTGGACCTAAACCTAGCTTCATTCTAACTCAGCCCTTCCCTAGCCTACATGTATTTAAGCTCGCTGTTCCCTAGATGTAGATAGGCAGTTTTCTGCAATCCTTTCGTACAAGACCTATAGGTGTCAATTGATCTTAGGTTACAGTTCTCCCACGCACTCCTATATGCCTCTAACGTGAGACCACACTAAGTTCAGATCTCTTGTCTTGCCTGCGTCGTTACAGTAGGTTTTAGAATAGTCTTAAAAACAAACTATAGTTTTGTGCACAACACTATTCTAACCCTTCTCTAGTATTAATAGAGCTTTCTTATATACTTATTCTTCTTAACTATCTTAATTATCTAGATTATACTATAACTATAGTAAGACTAGTTACTTCTCTAAAGATTACTCTATACTATAGGTAGAAGAGATTAAGATAGAAGTTAAAGAGCAAGTGTTTATAGATGCTACTAATTACCTTCTAGACTATAACTAGTTAGAAAATAGAGATGCCTAGAAAAAGTCTCTATCTTAGGCTAGAACAAGTATAACCTAGCTAATATAAACCTATTAAACTTATTTAGAGAAAAACACTATTATATCTTATCTATACTCTACTTATATAGTTATAGAGTTAAGGTAAACTTGCTTATTAATATAGGCGTATAAGAGTTTCTACTCTTAAACTTAACTATTACCTAATTCTTATTCGAATCTCTATAGATTTCTATCTAGCATCTTCTATTTAAAATTCTAGTTAAAGAATTCTAAGATTAGATCTAAGCTCTAGTAGACTACTATTATTATAGTATTCTCTTATCTTCTCTACTACTTGCACGTGCTGCACTCGCTTATACGTACGTGCCTTCTATACATATCTTTAGCTTGCTCTACGTATAGCTTACTTCTTAGCTATTCTCTTATACTACACCTAAGTCTTATACGTAGTATATCTAATTAAGCTTCTAAAGTAAGCGTTAATATCTCTACTTATCTCTCTTATAATATTAGAATAGCTTGCCTAGTTTCTAGGTAATAATAGCTACTAACTAGCTGCTATAGATCTCTAACTAGAGATTTTTATTATCTACTAGTCTAGCCTAGTCTAGCCTAGTCTAGTCTAGCCTAGTCTAGTTTAGCTTAGTCTAGTCTAGCTATTTAAGTAGACGATGTCTGCTTATAACACTAGCTCTAAGTTAGTCTTGCTATTAGTCTAGCACCTATAGTAAGAACTCTAGAACTAGCGCGTTAAGATTTAGTCTCTTTGCACTACTCTTAATACGTCTCGTAATAACGTCTACTAGCTTTAGACTACTATTTAGGTTCTCTAGTCTTTCTCTCTACTCTTCTTTTGCGTCTACCTCTTTAACTCTTCTTACTTTAATAGTAAGCTATATACGCTATAAACCTAGCTACTCTTAATTAGAGCTAAACTATAATTAGATTAGCTTATAGAAGCTAATACCTTTAACTACGTTTAGAATTAATTAGAATAGGTATAGTAGGTGTTAGTGCTACACCTACGCGTTGTAGCTAAGAAGAAATAGCTATTAAACGCTAAGAATATTTTCTTCTTCTTCTAGCGCCTTTACTATAACCTCTAAGAATAGTAGAAGACTATATAGTATTTTGTATTAGTGCGCTAGAAGAATAATAAGTTACTTCTTATATACCTAGCCTATTTTAAGTAACTCTTATATAAGATAGGTACCTATTTATAGTCTAATACTTTATAAGTCTTCTTACTTTACTATAGCCTTTACGCTTCTCTTTACTAGCATCTTAAGAAGTTAAATAACTCTCTTTTTAGTATAAAATATAATAACTATATTAAGCTTGTTTAACACGCTAATTGTTATACTAGACACCTACTAGCTAGCTAGCCTACGCACTAAGCTAACACTTAACTAGACTAATCTTCTTCTTCTAATTGTATAGAAATAGGTCTTCTTATAAGTAGATTCTAATCTTCTTCTATAGCTTTAGCTTACTACTAGCATTACACTAATTACAACCTCTACTATTATTATAGATTAAACTAGCACTAGATTAAGAACTATAGCTAAGCTAGGCCTAAGCTTCTTCTAAACTAGCTCTTATAGCCGCTATAGAAAAAGCTAACTACCTATTATATAGGTTCTCTACACCTTTACTATAGTTCTTAATATAGCTACTCTCTAGAGAGAAAGTACTATTATAGTATTCTCTTATCTTCTCTACTACTTACACGTGCTACACTTACTTATATGCACGTGCCTTCTATATACATCTTTAGCTTACTCTACGTATAGCTTACTTCTTAGCTATTCTCTTATACTATACCTAAGTCTTATACGTAGTATATCTAATTAAGCTTCTAAAGCAAGCGTTAATATCTCTACTTATCTCTCTTATAATAACTATATCTAACTCTATATAAGAATTAATAGCTAAACTATCTAAAATTGCCTATTTATTATTATAGACCTAGGCTTATAGAACTATATTATTAGTGTTAACGTATTCTACTATTAAGCTACCTAACCTATTAAACTACTTAGAATTCCTTAGTATAATAAACTTAACTTACGCATCTTTAATTTTATTACTATTAAATAAGAAGCCTACGTACGTTATACTTATATCTAAATTAGAAGATACCTCTATATTCTTTTTATATATTTGCGTATTATACTCTATTCTACTATAGTTTCTATAGCGCTATAGAGCTAGTTAGGCTCTTT
>ML975596.1:0-10331 GCA_010015605.1 Decorospora gaudefroyi
AAGAAGAGAAAGTATGGGGAATTGTATGGGGAGCGTTCTATAGCTACATGCGAGGAATCTCCACTATGTTAATGAGCCGCAGAAACTTGGTGTGTTCGACCTTGTTGTCAAGCGGTATGGAATATGAGAATCATGTGTCGTATTAGAGCTATGGAAGGTGAGCTCTATATACGGAAGAGAAAAGGGAAATGGAGCTATCCTATATAAGGACTAGTGTAGTGCGACATCCGGTATGGAGGCTGGATCAACAATCACTCAGGTGAGCCCTGGCGGCCGACACACCCCCCTGAACCAGCTGAAAAGACGGGGAAGAAGAGAAAGTATAGGGAACTGTATGGGGAGCGTTCTATGGCTACATGCGAGGAATCTCCACCATGTTAATGAGCCGCAGAAACTTGGTGTGCTCGATCTTGTCAAGCGGCTTGGTGAGTCCGTCAGCAGGCATCTCACCTCCAGGGAGATGATTAAGTTTGATTGTGCTGTGCTTGTTCTGCTGCTTGGTGTACTTGTAGTAGGCATTAATATGCTTCGTACGCTCGTGATGGCTGTCGCGGCAGACCATATTGAGCGCTGGCTGGTTGTCCGTGTAGAGTTGGAGAGGCTTGAGGTCGTCACTGACGTAGCCAACCTGGGTGAGTAGACGCTGCAACTAGTTGATCTCCTTGGTGGCGTATGTGAGCGCGATATACTCGGACTCTGTTGATGAGAGCGTAACGAGGCGCTGGCGATATGCCTTGTATAAGACGACGCCTCCAGCCATCTTGATGAGGTAGCCGGCGGAGGACTTGCGCTTAGGATTGTCGCTATGCGCGGAGTCGCTGTACGCGACAAGGCCAATTGTGTGAGCTAGGTCGCTTATGTAAGCTCCCTTGCGACTAGTGTACTTGATGCTGAGCGTAGCCGTGCTATTGTAGTAGCGCAGCATGTGCTTTAGCAGTGAGAGCTGCTCCTCGCTTAGGTTAGAGGCAAAGCGTGCTATATAGTTAACGTGCTAGGCGAGGTCGCAGCAGATAATAGAGGTAGAATATAGTAGCTTCGCGACGAGTGATTGGTACTAGTTAGTAAGGTTAGTGTTAGTAGTATCCTCGCGCTTCTTAAGCTTAAGGGCTAACTTAGGAAGGAGATTGGGTGCCTTTAGAGTATTACGGAGATGGTACTCGTTAACAACGCAATCTACGTAGCTGTCCATGGATATGGAGAGCGTGCGGTTAGGTTAATCGCGCGTAATACGTATACCTAAGTAGAAACCAATTAGGCCTAGGTCCTTAGCCTTGTAGCGGTAGAGGAGTCGCTCCTTAAGCTTCTTCTTGGACTGCTTGTTGTAAGTAATAAGGATAAGGTTATCTACGTAGACAATAACAATAGCCTTAGTAATTAGGTTAACAAAGACGCATAGGTCTACCTTAATAGGCTTAAAGCCAAGGTCCTTAAGAGAAGCCTTAAGGTTGTTATACTATAGAAGAGCTAACTGCTTAAGGCTATACATGCTGCAGAGAAGACA
The DNA here is from genome assembly GCA_010015605.1 of Decorospora gaudefroyi. Taxonomy (NCBI): domain Eukaryota; kingdom Fungi; phylum Ascomycota; class Dothideomycetes; order Pleosporales; family Pleosporaceae; genus Decorospora; species Decorospora gaudefroyi. The sequence continues at coordinate 1,502 of ML975596.1, forward strand.
GACGATACTTCTCTTACGCGGGTAGCCGGTAGGAAGATAGAGGAGTACGACGTTATCGTCTCTAAGGCGTAAGTTAAGGTAGGTAGTAATTATATTAACCTACTTACACTTAAGGTTAAAGTACGCGACAAGCGCTAGTAGAACGCGCAGCGTTGTTATACGTACAACGTATAAGTATACGTCTTAATACTAGATGGATTCCTACTACTTGTTGCCGTAGGCTACTATACGAGCCTTATTCTTTACGTAATATCTCTGTGCGTCGCTCTTATAGGCCTACACCTATTAACTAGAGATAATCTTGTACTTAGCAATCTCTTTAGGTGTTGCGTTACGCTACGTGTTATTAGTAATAAGAGCTGTGTACTCCTTGTCTATAGCGAGTTAGAGCTTGTTATAGCAAGAATAGTGTAAGAAAGCTTAAAAGTTGCGCAGCTTAGGTAGTAGGTTAGTAAGCTTTAAGCCCGCAGTTAGCTTAAGAAGAGCTATTGCAAGGCAGCGATTAAACGTAGCAGCGGTAAAGTAAGCACGTAGGCAGCTACAATAGAGGCTGTTAATAACGTTAGCGTTATTAAGATCTACGTTAATCTTATGTTAGCGCAGAGCAACGTTGTTGCTACGTGTAGGTTAGATTAGAGAAGCTAGTGGATCGTCCTTAACAAAGCTATTAAAGTCATCTCCTCTACTAGTATATAGAAGTTAAAGATTGTCTTCTACACTATATAGTACTAGGTTACCCTCTAGAGGACTATAAAGAAGCGGGTTGTTACGTGTAAGACGCTGTAGAAGCAGTTAAATTAGTAGTGTAATATAGTAAGTTAGAGTAGATAGAGTTAGATTCTAAGAAGCTTAGGCACGTAGGCTATAGCTATTAAATTTAACTAAAGCTATAACAATAATCTCTTCTAGCTTAGGTATCTACATCTAATAGATATGCTTACTAATTATGCTAACAAGGTAGCTCTTATAAGTACGCAGCGCGAACTTATCGCCTTATACACGCTTCTAGGCTAGAATATAGGTGTATCTAATATAACTAAACTAGTGTAACTTAGCTACGTTTAGGATAGGATTAGAATAGCTAATAGCGTAGTTCTACACCTCTAATAGTGTAACACAGTCTAGAAAGTTGCTATTAGATACTAAGTTATGTATACAAGCTATATACTTAACTACGTATAGCTAAAGCTTTATAGAAAGGTTAGCTATAATAAGAATACTACGCGCGCGATCTTTAGTAATACTATTAGCGCGCTCTACAATACTATTGCGCGAGGCGTTATATAGTAGAGAGGTAGTAATAGAGATGCTATAGTTATTAAAGTAGCGCTTATTACGATTATTAATAAACTTATAGGTATTGTCTATATAGATAACTAGTATAGTAAGGCTCTAAGCCTTTATCTATTTGCACTACGTAATAAGTTGTTAACTAAGTATAGCGCAGCTATCTAATGTAAATAGCTACTATTGTCGTAACTTACTATTAGTAATAAGGAGAAAGTAGCGCTCGCTATTAACACTCTTAGAGCTAATAGAACTAATAATATCTATATAGACCTTATTAAGAATGTTAATAGGTAGTGTCTATTAAGCGCAAGAGATATTGCGCTTGGATTTAGAGAGACTATATAGCTTGCAGTTAGTAATAGTAGAGGTTATAAGCTTTATTCTACGTATAACTTTAGTAGTAGCTTTAATAGCGTTAATGCTAGTATAGCCTATAATCTTATACTACTTAATAGCTAGTTGTAAGCTTGTAGGCTTATTAGCTAAGCTGCGATATACTATAAGTAAGGCGTATACGAGTGCATCTAGAGCCTATAAGGCTTTAGTAATAATAAGAAAGTTTAGAATACTCTTAATCTTAGGTAGGTAAGCTAGCTTGTTATTCTGCGTAGTAAAAAGCTTAACGTATTCTACTAGTAAGCTGGCTACACTAGTAAGCCGGCTACTTTTCCTTAGCACGAGTAATATGTGTTACAAATCTTTAATTTTATCGCTATTAAATAAGAAGCTAGCGTACGTTATGCTCGCATCTAATTTAGAAGATGCCTCTATATCTACTTTGCACGTTTGCGCGTTATGCCTAGTCTTGCTACAGCTTCTATAGCGCTGTACAGCTAGTTAGACTAGTTCTTAATTACTACTACTACAAGCCTTCTTTAATTGCTAAGGCGCTGCAGACACCTTAGTAGCTACCTACGCTACTGCAGTTCTATACTCTATAGTTCTACTCTACTAGATCTGCTTTCTCTTGCGCGATTTCTACTTGGTTATTACTACTAATTGCTTCTTAAGCTCGTGGTTATAGAGTTGCGTACCTAGTAGCGTATATACTCTAGATTACTATAACCTACTTGCGATTGCCTAGTTAGATTAGATTAGGCCTTGCACGTCTCTCTGCGCCTATAACAACCTTTATAGACCTAATTATGCCTATCTAGAAGCTAGTCTTATCGAAGTTGTGCACCTCGTCGTTGTAGACGCTATACTTAGCTTTAGTCTTCTCTACTAGCGTAAACTACGCGCTAATAATCATAGAATCTTCCTACAATATCCTCTACCTATTCTTAGCTTAATTAAAGGCTATTTTAAGCTTAGCTAAGCGCGTTACGAAGCGCTTAGCCTAGTTCTTGCCTATAGGCTTTCTACTATGTACACCTAGTATTTTATTAGCTATATCTACTACCTCGCATAGCTAGGGCGCAAATCCTCGCGAATTAAGGTTAAGAATATATTAGACAATTATCTACTCTTCTATTATAGTAAGTTTCTAGATCCCTAGTCAAGTTTAGGCGCGTAGAGTAATTCTATAGAGCTAATTAGAAAGGCGCTAGTGTTTAACGTTAAAGGTAGTAGTAGCGCGTTATAGGCTTTAAAACTAGCTAGTAGTATAGGCCTTAAGAGCAAGCTTAATTATACCTTATTAGTTATTTAATATCGCGTTGTGTTATTAAGACATATTTAAGTTACTAACGTGTTGCTCGTGCTAAGAAAAAGTAGCCGGCTTACTAGTGTAGCCGGCTTACTAGTAGAATATAGTATCTTTGCTAGAGTAATAGTATACGCTGCGGCGCTTAAATAGTGCTTGTAAGATAATATTAGTAGCGAAATCTAGGTAGTGTAGTACGTTCTTAAGGAAAATTACCTCTATAGAGCTATCTAACTTAATAACTTTAAGACGTACTATGCCTATTCTAATTAGTTCTATTAATTCTATTAAGCTGTGTACGTTACTACTAGTAGTAGGATAATACTTAACAAACTTCTTAGTCTTATTAAAGATATAACAATTAGTAGCTATATTATAGTAGTAGCGCTTCTTATAGTCTTAATTGCTAATAGCTTTCTAAAGGATTATAGGCAAGATAAGCGTAGTTACTAACGTATACGCGTAAGTATTAAACTAGCTAGAGTTATTAGAGTTATTAGAGTTATCTATAAGCGTAGCGTTTATACAAGCTACTACCTTAGTTGCCTTCTTAGCTACTTAAGCTGCTTAGGCCTTCTTAATAGACTTAGGGATAAGTTTAGAATAAGCAATCTAGCACTAATTATTAGGTCTAGCGTGCTTCTTCTTATAGTTATTATATATGCCTACTAGAGCTAGTGTACGCCTACCTCTACTACTACTACTACTACGAGGTAGAGTAGATAATAGAGTAGTAGTAGAAGTAGAAGATATAGAAGAGGAGGAGAAGTTATTACGTAAATTAATCTAATTAAGAACACGCTTCTTCTTCTATTATTTAGAGATAGAGAGAAAGCTCTTTATAGGCTTCTCTAGTGTATAACGTATATAATTCTTAAGCGACGTAATAAGAGTGTTAATTATCTACGTGTGTCTCTAGTAGAGGTTATTATTATAAGCCTCTACCTACTATAAGAGTATATAGCTAAGGCTATAGAGAAAGTAGATAATAGTAAGCTTGCTAACGCCTAAGTCTAGTAACATACTAGGCGTAGAGGGCTTAGCCTATCTATAGGTAATACCTTAAATAGCAAGCTTATTAATAGTCTTATAGAACTTTCTAATGTAGGCGTAGATAGTAGTATAGGTCTTAGCGTAGAGGTTAATAAAGGCAACCTAGGCGTTAGTAGTGTTAGCGTAATTACTATTGCTATTAAGATTCTTAAGAGTTTTATATATATTATTAGTAGTCTTGTATATATAGATCTGCGCTACAAGTAGCTTCTTAATAGACAAGAGAATAGTGTTTTAAAGGCAAGTGTTATAAGAGATCTATATATAGTTCTTAAGCTTATTCTTCTTAAGAAGAATACGCGCTTCTTTATTAAAGTTATAGATAGTTTAATTAGTCTTATAGACGCGTTCTCTATCATAGTCTATTATAGTTTAAAGCGTTATAGTGTTCTATATAGGTAGGCGCTCTAGAGGTTAAATAACGTACTTATTATAGATTAGATTAAAGTTAGAGTAGCGTAAGCTATTAAGCACCTTAAAGGCGCTTTTAGCTAACGCGTAGTTAATAAGTTACTTAATCTAATTCTTCTAGTTATTACTATTAGCCGCGAGCCGCATAGAGATAGAGGTAGATAAGGTAGGTAATTAAGTAGTTATTGCAATAGTAGCTAATAGGCATAGCGCGCGTATAATCTTATAGATAAAGAAGGCGAGCTCGTAATAGGCAAATACTACGACTATAATATTACGTGCGCAAGTATAAATATAGGTAAGCAAGAGCTTACGTAATGCGCAACTATAATAGAAGTAAGCTATAGGCGTAGAGAAGATAACAATAATTGTTAAAGACGAGCGTAGGTAGTTACTTATTAACGTAAGTAACTATAGGCGTAAGCAAGAGCTTATAACCTATTAAGTAGTATAGAATATAAGAATTATATATTATATTAAAGCTATAGAAGGTAAGCTCTATATATAGAAGAGAAAAGAGAAATAGAGCTATTCTATATAAGAACTAGTGTAGTGTAACATCTAGTATAGAGGCTAGATTAATAATTACTTAGGTAAGCTCTAGCGGCTAACGTGTCTTACTACTTAGTAGCGTACACTACTTAGTAGCGCACTCTACTAAAATCGCGACGCGTCTTCTTATAATAGCTTAACACTACTATAATAAAATATATTGTAAATAGATCTATTAGATGCGCGTTATCTAGTAGTACACTAAGTTCTTCTATAGCCTTGTTTATAACAATTGCTACATATTAGTAGTGCTTAAGGTCTACTTGCCTACCCCGCCTACTCTACCTACTAGAGCACCCTTTTAGCCTCTATAGTAAGCAATTAGCCTTCCTCTACCTGTAGAGCTCCTCTACAGACTATATACTATTAGCGCTACTACCTCTTACGCTACTAGCGCTAACAAGCCTATTAAAGCTTTCTATTCTCCTCTATAAGAATTGTTACTAAATTTATCGCGAGTTAATAACCTTTAACAAGCTAGCGGATAGCCTAGGTAGTAGAGCTCTAGAATTAACAACTAAGGTAGTTCTAGATAAGTTAAGCTTACTACTCTAGCTAAGTAGTAGTATGTAGCGTCTCTACTATCTATGCAACCTTAGCGTTAGCTACTGTCCCTAGCGGAGACAGCGTTCTAACTACTATTAGCAATAATAGAACGCGTTCTAGATAGGCTAGAACTAGCCCTATTGCCTAGAAGCCGGCCTAGATATTCTACTCTAATAGAACTATCTCTCTAATATATAGATATATCTATAGAAAGTTCTACTTATTAATGTAGAAGACGCGTTATTGCGCAAGCTTAGACACCTAATAACTATACGCGCGCTTAAGAGGCGAGAAGCAGCTAATATTAAGCGGCTAGAGAAGGTGCAACGTATGTAGTAGCATATAGAAAGTAATAATCTTATTGTCTATATAGTACTAATTAAACTTAGAGGTTGCGTAGCTGCTATAGCTATCTAGAATAAGTAGTTAGTAGGCCTCTATAGTATAGAGCTCTATATATTAATTAAAGTGCTTTATCTACTCTACGCCTAGCTTATTAGTTGTCTAGCTGTTGTCGCTAACAGCAATAGTCTAGTTAGGTAGAAGGCCTTAATACTAGCTAGCTTAGTAGAGCTTTTCTAGTAGGATTACAAAGAGTAAAATAGACTAGCTAGCCGCGTTAATCCTCTTAATCGTTATTACCTACTCGCGATCGCCTAGCTATATAGTTACTACCTAGCTAACTATCTTAGAGCTTATAATAACTTTTAACGTTCTAGTAATACCTATTATAAAGCTAGTCTTATTAAAGTTATAGAAATCTATATTAAGAATACTATACGACTAACGCGTCTCCTCTATAAGCTTAAACTATACGCGGATTGCAACTAGGTTCTCTAATTTTGCGCGCTATAAATAGAACTTGCGATTCTACTTTGTCTAGAGCTCTAGCTAGGTGTTAATAAAGCGTAATATCTAGTTCTTGCTAATAGGCTAAGGAGGGGGCTCTTAGCTGCGCGCAGCGAGTAGATTGTTTACTATTCGTTATACATTAATAATATAGGGCGGAAATCCTCGTTAGTTAAGGTCTAAGATCTACTAAACAAGAGACTACTCTTTAGTAGAGTGTAGGTTTCGTTTCTACGTGTTAGTAGTAGCTTATAGGAGGGTGCTATTAACGCGTTAGCGAAGAGTTATTGCTAGAACGCTATATAGAGCTGCAGCCCTTTAGTAGCTTAAAATTTGCTTTGTTTAAAAGGCATGCTTTGCGAGCGCAAGCCTACTCTCTTTTTAAAGCTACTAAGTGTTCTGCGTAGGCGCTATAGCGAGAGTTGTAAGAAGACGTGTCGCGATTTTAGTAGAGTGCGCTACTAAGTAGTGTGCACTACTAAGTAGTAAGACACGTTAACACTTATTAAGCGGTTTAGTAAGCCTATTAGTAGGCATCTTATCTCTAGAGAGATAATTAAGTTTAACTATACTATGCTTATTCTACTACCTAGTATACTTATAGTAGGTATTAATATACTTTGTACGCTTATAATAGCTATTGTAGTAGACTATATTAAGTGCTAGCTAGTTATCTATATAGAGTTAGAGAGGCTTAAGGCTATTACTAACGTAGCTAACCTAGATAAGTAGACACTATAACTAGTTAATTTTCTTAGTAGCGTATATAAGCGTAATATACTTAGACTCTATAGATAAGAGTATAATAAGGCGCTAGCAATATGCCTTATATAAGACGACGCCTCTAGCTATCTTAATAACGTAGCTAGTAAAGGACTTACGCTTAGAATTATTACTATAAGTAGAGTTACTATATATAACAAGGCTAATTATATAAGCTAGGTTACTTATATAAGCTCTCTTTTAGCTAGTGTACTTAATACTAAGCGTAGCTATACTATTATAGTAGCGTAGTATATGCTTTAGTAGTAAGAGCTACTTCTTGCTTAGGTTAGAGGTAAAGCGTGCTATATAGTTAACGTTCTAGGCGAGGTCGTAGTAGATAATAGAGGTAGAATATAGTAGCTTCGTAATAAGCAATTAGCACTAGTTAGTAAGATTACTATTAGTAGTATTTCTACGCTTCTTAAGCTTAAGAGCTAACTTAGAAAGAGAGTTAGGTGCCTTTAGAGTATTATAGAGATAGTACTTGTTAACAACGTAATCTACGTAGCTGTCTATAGATATAGAGAGTGTGTAGTTAGGTTAATTACGTATAATACGTATACCTAAGTAGAAACTAATAGAGTCTAGGTTCTTAGCCTTATAGTAGTAGAGGACTTGCTTCTAGAGCTTCTTTATAGACTACTTGTTATAAGTAATAAGAATAAGGTTGTCTACGTAAATAATAATAATAGCCTTAGTAATTAGGTTAATAAAGACGTATAGGTCTACCTTAATAGGCTTAAACCTAAGGTTCTTAAGAGAAGCCTTAAGATTATTATACTATAGAAGAGCTAACTACTTAAGGCTATACATACTATAGAGAAGATAGATAATACTTCTCTTACGTAGGTAGCTAGTAGAAAGATAGAGAAGTATAACATTATTATCTCTAAGGCGTAAGTTAAGATAGATAGTAATTATATTAATCTACTTACACTTAGAATTAAAGTATATAATAAGCGCTAGTAGAACGCGTAGCGTTATTATACGTATAACGTATAAGTATACGTTCTAATACTAGATAGATTTCTACTACTTATTACTATAGGCTACTATACAAGTCTTATTCTTTACGTAATATCTCTATATATTACTCTTATAGGCCTATACCTATTTATTAAAAATAAGAGAAGTTAAGTGTTATAGGCTAGGCCTACTCTTACCTAAAGAATAATAAGAGTTACTCTTACCTAAGCAAAGGTAATAATAGAGTATATAGAACTCTCTAGCACTAGTTAGACTTAATACTAGAACGCTTTTGCTTATCTTCTAGTTTCTTAGAATTAAGTAGAGTAGAGAAGTATAGTAGATCTTAAGCTCTTAATACTTGCGTAAGATTGTATAGAGCTATAAGAGTATAAGGTAGTATATAAGTAGTAAGTAATAAACTTCTATAGTTTATTATATTATAGATTAAACTTATAACCTTCTATAAACTCTATAAGAGGTTACGTGTAACGCTAGCTAAGCGAGGTAGGCTATGCAAGAAACTCTAAAGTTTCTACCTACGTGTTATAGTAACTACGTAGTTCTCGCGATACTAAACGTACTACAGAATCTAGGTGCTCTACTAAGTACTCGAATTCTACTAATTAGCTAGCCTAAGCTAAGCTCTACAAGTATAGGCTCTATATGTATTTCTTTACTACCTGCATACACTAATTCTATTTCTTTACGTAACGTCTTGTAAATACGTAAGAACTATACGTAGCAAATTAA
>ML975597.1:0-10322 GCA_010015605.1 Decorospora gaudefroyi
TATAAAAGGATTATAGAAAACTACCTATCTATATCTAGAGAATAGCAAGCTTAAATATATATAGGCTAGAGAAGAGCTAAGTTAGAATAAAGCTAGGTTAAGGTCTAAACTAAGTCTAGGTTAGGTCTAGGTTTAGTTATAGCTGTAGCTATAACAAGAGAGAATATAAGTGTCTAAGTCTAGCTCTAGTAGGTTGCCTTATTACACTAGAGGTATAGCTAACTTATTTATTTAATAGGTATACTAATTTAGCTACACGCCTAAAACTATTATCTTAGATAGAGGTTCTTAGTTTATATCTAGTTTCTAGTCCGAATTCTACTAGATTCTAGGCGTAAAAGTTAAGCTATTAACTACCTACTATAAGAAAACTAATAGATAAACTAAGATTATAAATAAGTATATTAACTAGAGGCTACAACCTTTTGTATGCCTTGCCTTCTTCGCTCTTTCTAGATTTAGAAAATTGCTCCTTAGTTACTACTGTGGGAATGTTTACCAGTTCGTACCCATTGTTAAGCAAAGTAGGCTGCTTGAAGTTAGCTCTTATCTTTAACTAACCTTTGATTACTAAAGAAGCCGATGCTGTCGCATACCTAAGGATTAAGCTTTCGAATATTGTGGACTTTAATCTTGTACTCTTTTGGCTGTTTCACGTTTGTATCCCTAGTTGCATAATCTATAGCCTGTTAATGCTTGTGAATTGCTATGTTACGGAATTATATATACCTATGAACTCTTCTTTACTATCTGTCGTGCCATCCCAAAGTCCAATCACACTAACCGTCGCAGGGAGGGTAGCTGTCGCTATGGTTAATCGCTGGTCTTGTTTGTTAAATAGATTGAAAGTCTACCAAGTGACTTTTATTTTGCTATGGTCGCATGGCAATTATTCTACATTTTATACAGTCTTTTAGATTGGTGGTGTGATTAAAGCATGATGGGGATTATGGATTGAAGGATTATAGCCAGGATCCCGCTAAGGATCAACCTTAGGATTATGGGGTAAGCCGCCAATCTTCGAAGCCGAGTGTGCGACAGTCACAAACAGATCATGCGAGCCAGAAGATACTAGTTTTCAATCACTAACAACTTACAGTGAGTAGTTAACATCGGTGCTAGTGTGGACTGTGTGTTGTCCTTTAAGCCTTACACCTCTAATAACATCTATGCTCGCATTCCTTTCTACTATATCCAATCGAAAGAACCAAAGATGTTAACCACAACAACAACTCTGCACACTACGACTAGGACCGTGTATGTCGCCGACGGGACCACGGATGGCAAGATAGGATATTACAACCACACAGATGATTCCACCAACGTCATTAGGAAGCCAATCCTAATTCAAGTCGAAGATGCACGCACGCTTAGCAAGAGCCCAACAACCAAGGAAGAAGGCTACCAGCTAGTAGACTTCCACACCAAGCTCCCAGAGGGGCGTCTTCTTAACTCCAAATCTCCAGAGAACAAGAAAGTTATCGAAGAGGTATACTTTGACGAATGCCGTCGCCTCGTGCAAGAAGTTACTAGCGCCGCAGAAGCCTACCCTTACGTCTACCGTGTTAGAAACCAGGAACAGAACGCCAAAGCATCGAATAAATCCAACTTCCACACCGACTTTGTTCTAGTCGTGCACGTCGATCGCGATGATGTCACAGCACCTCAGAGACTTCGCGCCTTGCTCAGCGCGGAGAAAGCCGAGATGCTGTTAAGCAAGTACAAAAGCTACGGGTCGATCAACGTATGGCGTCCAGTTAAGAACGTAGTTCAGAAGTGGCCTTTGATGCTCGTCGACCACAAATCTATCGAGAATTGGGATTACAGCACGCACATGTTCACGTTGCACTCCAGCAACGACGAAAGAGTTGCGACCTAAGGAGCTAAAGAGCATGAGACGATTCTTACGCATGATAAGAGATACCGATACATCTATGCTTCCGACATGACGCCGGATGAAGCCTGGCTGTTCTTTGCTTTTCACTCAGATCCTGCTTTGGGAATACCGCATGGGGCTTTCTAGGATGATTCTACGAAGGAGGAGGCTTTGACGCGATGCTCTATCGAAGTGCGAATTTAGGTTTTCTTTGACTAGGCATAGGAATAGGATGCCAAAAATGAAGCTACGTTTCCGCGCAGTGTCATTATTATCTCGTGAAGATCATAGCAATTCCATATTCGCATCGCTTTCACTTAGCCAGGACAAATGTTTGAATTTAGGTTCTTGTTAGAGAGCAAGCTGCTATCTACGTCTACAGATTTGATGTTATGGGAGGAAATATAACTGCACTCTTGCAAATCTCTAAGTCCTGTTTCGTGCCTAGTTCGTCGTCCTTTTCTCCTCTCCCCAATTTAAGACTTTGTGAACTTTACAGTTTGAACTTCTGCATCGGCCTCCAGATCTTAATTGGGTTATCTGGACTTGATGTTAGCGCCTACATATCTCCCTTAGAATGGCAACGTACTCATTGCCTCTCGCCAGTGCGCCATAAGTCCACCCATTCGCGAGATCGTCAAGAGCCCAGGAATCATGTCTCTTGGTATGCCGCTACTCACCAGTCAGTCAACTTATCTTCAATCTCTCTTTTATCATCCGACTTACAGTGCACTATAAACAAAGCAACCATAAAAGTCCGCATTCAGCTTCAGCTTGCGCTCCACGAAGTATGGATCCGTATTCGCCTGCCTATCAATCTCGACAGCGATTTGAAGCAAAGGGTTAGCAGCAATGGCTTCCCGATGCTCCTCCATGAGCTCCTTGGTGAGTGCCGCGCGGGGGTCTTGTGTCTTGTAGACTCGGTGTCCGTAGCCAAATAGACGGAATTTCTTCGCCTTGACGGCTGCGATGTACGCGGGGACGTTCTCGACTGAACCGATGAGCTCGAGACCTTGGTAACAGACCTCCAACGCGCCACCGTGTAGCGGACCCGATGCAGCCGATATCGCTGTGAGCAGGCAGGTCATGGGGTCGGTCAGGGAAGATGCGACGTGTAGGAACGCGGCGGTCGAGCACGAGAGCTCGTGGTCGGCCATATTGATCGATAGACGGTCGATTGTCCTGGAAACTTTCTTGTCGGGATCTTCCATCCCAATCATATGAAGGAAGTTCTCCACTAGCGTCAGACCTTCTTTCGGTGGATGAAGCTCGACGCCCTTAACATGACAATAGACAGTCGCCAACGTGGCTGAAACGTACGCAAAGCACCTGATAATGGCATCATCCGTCGCTTTCATATTCTTGTGGTAAGTCATAACGGCTTGATGTCGTGATCTCTCACGTGTGTGATATGGGAGGAGAAATGAAGGACTAAGTTGATTGTATAGCTATGAACGAAGGAAAGTATATATATGTAAAGAAAGAGAAAGTGTAGGGATAACCCTGCTAGCGTGCAACATGATCTGGTCATCTCTTCATCTGTGCCCATGTACGTAGAAAGTCCGGTCAAGAACATGGAGATGAAGTCCATATTTTTCCTACAGCGCCGTTAAAACTCGGAAAACCATATTTAGCAGATTGTAGCACTTACGGTAGCTTGCGGATGACATCGCATACCTCTTGTGGTGGGGTAGCTGCCTCAAATATCCTGCGCTCGAATGCGATTTTCTCCTCCTTGGTGGGAAGGCGGCCCCACAGTAGGAGATGTAAGGTCGAGTCAAAGTCATGATCATGAAATAGGTCTTCGATGCGCACGCCACGGTATCGCAATTCTCCCTTTTCTCCATCGCTACGAGAATGGTCAGCCGATCGTCGCAGTTCCCACCTCCCCAAGCAATTGCATACATGAACGTAATTCCAGATTCCTTGCATGCAATGTGCTGAAATCCAGGATCCAGAACTGCAAGCTTTTGCATCCGTCCGCTGTTACCCTTTACCGGCGCAGCGATGGTGCTCAGGTCAGATCCGCGAACAAAACCATCTGAGACCGGAATATGATGGATGTTGCACGTGCGCGAGTCGAAAACATGCAAATAGTCTGCTGTGTCGCTCGATACGGGGGTGTCCGCTGTGCCAGCAGCATCTTGAGCTTGGTTACCGTTCATCTTCGTTGACTCGATCATTTCGCTGATATGTTGTGGTTTACCAACTGCGCCGTTGACGGTAGCCATAATTCTGAATCTTGAATATGCGACCTGGACTGGATAACACGAACAATTCTAGACATGCATTAACGTGAATATACAAGAGCCAACAAGAGGATTCCAACATCGTAGTGTCGGATCCTACAATCCTCTGATCCGTTCGGCTAAATTTCCTATATAGGAGAGGGATCAGGGATATCGGCTCGCTTGACCACAAGATACTCCGCCATGGTAGAGAAACGCGGGGAAATATGTTTTGTTCCTGGAACACTTGCTTATTCGCTTCGGAAGACCCCTGATTTGGATGTCTCCGTCATGTAACTCTGACATGGGAGCCACAAGCTATCTACCTCGGCTTCCTTGCGATGAGCCTCTGACGTTACTGATAGATCCACTTACTCGAAACATACATATTTGTGGGACATCGTATCAATCCTATGATCCTTCTGTACCGCGATGGATTGGATCCTGTCTTATTCTAAATTGGGGATTGCGACGGATGTATCCAAATGGTGCCCACAGAGTACAGAACATGCCGGTAGAGTGACTATTGCTGCAACGATGATGCAGGAAGCTCTTTGGAGCCTCGAGCCGTCACCGCGTTACTATCTTCAAATTGACTAGTCCTATACTCACGCAATCATGATACACAAGCCGATACCAAATTCGAAGCCATCGACGGCATACATCGATGGCCTACGAGGCCTCCTCTCCATAATAATCTTCAACGCACACCTCACCCCCGTCATCATCCTAGGCTACGATAAGGTTTCTCGATCTCAAGTATCAACTTCGCCGCGAAACGTTCTCGATATCCCCCTCGTAGCATCATGCGTCAACAACTGGGTGCTGTTCACCATTCCAATCTTAAAACTTGTCTACAGCGCCAGTCCAGCCGTCTGCCTCTTCTTCGCCATCAGCGGCTACGTGATGTCGCTGGAATGGGTCCACTACATGAACCATCGATCGCAAACCTCCGAGATCAACTCCGCTCGCATCTTCACAGACTTCGGATCCTCGATATTCCGCCGAACGCTTCGTCTCAGTTTACTCGCCATGGCATCGATGATTGTCTCGTTTGTTCTTGTGAAGACAGGCTTCTTCGATCGCACAGTCGTGCAGCAACACGGGCTTACGAAGTTAGAGCGGGGCATGCGCTTTTGGTTGGAGCAGTGGGAGCAGTTTCCGGTCAGGCGGGAGAGCTGGTGGGAGCAGTCGTGTGATCTCGTGCAGAACTGTGCGCGGATTTTCACAGTCTTCATGCAGCGGAGAGATGAGGCCTTTTCGCCGAGATATAATCCCGTGCTTTGGACCATCAAGGCGGATCTGAGAGCATCTCTCGCACTCACGGTGACGCATTTGGCGCTGTTGGGCACGAAGCGCAGTAGTCGACTCCAGATTCTCGCCGCTTTGGCCGTGCTAGGTGTGGCTGTCGGGTCGCTCGAGTGTCCGCTGTTCTGGGCTGGCTGGATCATTGCGGAGATACATCATGCAGCGGAGCAAACGCCACTCGCGCAGGGAAAAGGTACAGGGCAATCGAGACAAAAGACTAATACTGCTGGTGTGGATACATTCGGAAAGACTGTTGTGCTTGCCCTCGGTTGCTACATCGCCTCTTATCCAACGTGGAAACCAGAAAAGGCACCCATGTTCAACACTTTCCACATGATGACACCTGGGCTGGTAGTCCCACCTCGAACCTGGCATTCGCTTGGTGCTGCTCTCGTTTTATAGTCACTTCGCGACGTTCCACTGGCCCGGCGTATCTGTGAAAGCAGTGTCGCACAGTTTCTCGGTACCCATAGTTTCGCCATCTATCTTATACATTTCTGCTTGGTGATCTCCTTTGGTCCGGATCTGTTCTCTTGGGTGTGGAGTCGTACAGGACATGAGGACTTACAATCGTTGGCTGTCGGATTTGGAATCATTTATTCCATTCTCTTCATGGCGGTATTGCTAACCGCAGCTATCTTCCGCCGCTTCATTGAGTCGCCTATCAATAAGTCTGTAGATAGTCTCTACAGATCAACCTCTGTAAGAAAAGAGGCCTGATAGTAATGTAATGATGGCCGACTACTCTTTCTAGCACGCTCTACTCATTTACTTTTGTGTTCGAAGACACGGCCATGTCAACGAGAGTTCATGCCGATTGCTCTTGTGTACAATTAAGTCTATTTTGCATGCGGAGAAATTTATCACGTCCAACACTTTTGTCCATGAACGCCATTTGTGCCCTGTATGAGGAAGAAACATCCCGTTTTGCATTCTTGACATTGAGGATCAAGGAAAGAATTGTTCTGCAAAGACCCCGGAATCCAGTGCAAAGGGCACATTGTCCACTAATCTTGTTCAAGTTGTCCGGTTAATCCAGCTCTTCGAATATTGACATGAAGGTGATTCAGAGAATTCCTATGGCGATCCGGATGCGACGTCAGGATTCTCTCGTCGATCTTGAGAGCTTGCCTCCAGAGCAGCCTTTCGCCATGTGTACCCTTTACTGTAGATCAGGTATAATGCTGGCAAAGTTGCGACCCATACACCCGCAGTCGCAGTTGCCGTGTATCCGATGCCGATCTTGTTGATAAGCGGCGTGACGGCTGCCACTCCACCAGCGCCCATCAAGCAGCGGGTCAAATTCATGGCTGCACCGAGGGCGGCTCCGTTTCCGGGGTTGAGGTCGTTGAGCAAGGCTGAGTTTGCGATCAGAACACCGGTGAAGACATTGGCGATAAGGAATACAACGACCAGCACCGAAGCCACATGCGTATTGTACTGCATCAGCCATCCGTAAGCAACAACGAACCCGCAAGTGGCAAAGATCATTGGAAACGACACGGTGAGACGTGCTTTCTCGATGTCGTATCGGGATAAATCTTGTTGACGATTCTTGACAATCTTGAAGCCTGACGATGGTTAGAATGACTCTGCTGAGATGCCTGGGATCAATAGCTCTGAAAATGAACATACCTTGCTTGTCAGCCTCGCGTTTGAAGTTCCAATCGATCATCTTGCCAGCTGTCCATCGCGAGAGGATACTGCCAACTCCAAAAGGTAGATAACAGAGCCCGACCTGCACTTGGCTATAGCCATATCGTTCCTCAAGCTGGGTAGCGAAAATGCTGATCACAGATGCATATCCGCCGAAAAGCAATGCTCCATACATGCAGACGATGAAGTTTTCCTTGTTGCGCAGGATCTGTATAGATGCCAGAGGGTTGACACCAATTCTCTTCTCGGCGAGAGACTCGGGATTCGCAACAAGCTTGTCCTTTCGAAAGATCTGTACTAGACTACGATTCCACTTCTGAGGCGGGACCCATCCGTCGCCGACGATTGACCGATTCGTTTCGCGGAAGAAGGTCAACACCATGAGGAAGAAGAAGCCGCCGAGAATCATGAGAAACCAGAAGATTGCTCTCCAGCCGAGATACTGCGAAAGCAATCCGCCGATGAGCTAGAGAGGCGTAATGGTAAGCTTCTTGAATGTGTGGCAGTGTAAAGATTTGCGACTTACCGGACCTAGAGCGGGACCCATGACAAGCCCAAGGGTCAAGTATGCCATGTACCTGCCGCGCTCTTCGCTAGTGATCAGGTCGTCCATAACGGCTTGGCCAAGAGCTACAGTGCCGCCACTGCTGCTGCTTTGAAGACATCGTAAGACCATCAGCGATGCGTAGTTGTTCTGCAACGCCAAGCCTAAATTGGCTGCCATGTTGATGGACAGCGATATCAGGTAGACCGGGCGACGTCCAAATCTATCCGAAAAAGCGGCAGCCACAGTTGGAGCAAGGCCTTGGAAGATCTGATACGCGGGAAGCTGAGTAAGCGCAGTCCTGTACACAGATCATATGGTGCCAACCTGGTACACGCTAACGCTCAAATTGATTTGCGTGATGGATACATTTAAGTCGTTTGCGAGAGTGGTGATGGCGGGATAGTAAGTAGTCGTGGACGCAGGAGAAATGGCGGCTGCGAAGGAGGCTACGGCGAGAAGGGCACTTCTTTGCCTCTCCGAAAGCGCGCTGTGGACAGGACGCTCATCGATTGAAGACGACTCATTCTGATCGTGTGTAGTTGACTCTGCCTTGGCTGTCGCCTCGTTCGATGCGCCGTCTTGTTTCGATTTCACATCCGCAAGCGGGGCCTGGGGACTGGTAGTATCGACATTCATGGGCGATAGCGTGGCGTCCCGAAGTTCATTGGGCCTGTCCAAGACTCAAGAGTCATGTAGACGAGTGAAGAGCCTACAGGGTTTGTTTTGTTCAACTGCACGGGGGTCGGGGTTGCAAGTAACCCGTTTGCCGCCGGTGAGATGACATCCCGATTGGAATGTGTCCGTGCGCGCCCCTCCAGGATTCGGGTAGTACCAGGTCGATACTGTGGTATCAGGCAAAAGTTTTAACGGTGGGTCCCGGAGACCAGGGGGTGTGGTCGTGTATAAACTAAGCCTAATTCTGTCTTATCTTTTAAGCTAATTTTAGTACTTTATGTAACCTCTATTAGCGTTAATTACAGCCTAACATCTCTTCTTTATACTACTAACTAGCTCTCTTAGCACCTCGTCTATAATTAAGTCCTAAGCCTTCTAAACAATCTAACGTAGCTAATTATATATACGCTACCTACCTACTAGTAGATCTAAATAGTAGTTCTCTATATAGTTCTTTATCTTATTCTATACTATCTTAATAGAATTTAGATCTAGTAAGAAGGCTAGCTAGAAAATAGAGTGTATACTCTATTCTTTAAGCTCTACCTAAGTATAGGTAGCTAAGTAGCTAGGTGCTCTATTCTATATAAAGACTAAGCTAGAATTTAGATAGAGCTACCTATATATAAGAGAAATAATTCTCTTATAATAGCTCTTCTTATTAATACTCTTCTACTTCTTCTTCTAGAATAGATATAGTCTCTTTAATACACTAGAGAAGTAGCTCTAGAATATCTATCTACGCTTCTTGCGCACCTTATTAATAAGGTAAGTATTATTAAGTTTCTCTCTAGATCTTCTTATAATCTACACTCTTCTATATCTTTCTTCTATTACTTAGATCTTATTACTCTAAAGTATAGTCTACTACTTCTCTAGCGTCTAGTTTAAGTAAGCCTCTACCTACGCGCGCTATATCTTTCTATTAGCCTTAGAAAGAGGTAGTTTAGTATAAGCTATACGTTATACGTACTCTCTACTTCTAAGCGCGTTATAGATTACGTATTCTCTAATATTCTAGTGTAAGAAAAAGCCTTTAGTAAGGTAGAGAAAGCTTATCTAGTAAGAAGCTTATAACTAAGTAATATAAGCTATAAGCTTATTAATCTAATTATTTAAGAGCTAGCGTAGCTAACCTAAGCGTTTCTTAGATATAACGTATTTAGCGTAAATTGCATATCTAACCTAGCTCTCTAAGCTTATAAGAAGGTCTATAATATATTTTTAAGTGTAACTAGTAAGAGATAGAGTCTAGACTTAGAGGCGTTAATTACGCGTAAGATATAGCGCTAAGTAGAGTAGTGTAGATAGAGAGCTTATATTAATAGTTAAGAGATAATAAACTCTACTAGGCGTAAGATAAAGAAATATTAGTTTCTATATAAAAATATAGAGGTTTAGATATAAGATTATTAGTAGAGCCTTTTAGTACGTTTCTACCTACTCTCTAGTCTTTAGAACCTACTATTAAAACTTTTGCCTAATACTATAGTATAGGTAAGCTATTTAAGCTAACTTTAGTATTATTCTAAAGTTAGAGCGCTATAGAGTCTCTCTAAGTAAAGCGCGCCTATTAGCTAACTAAGAATGCTAAGTAGAAGGTAATAGAGGTTAGGTAGTAACCTAGCTAAATAGCTAGACAATCTAGCTAAATAGTACGCGCCTCTAAATAAAACTAATCTAATATACAAGATCTTATAATAATCTTAATTACTACTCTCTATACTAGTCTCTCTATAGCTTGCTATTTAGGCGCAATTATAATAACTATAGTCTCTACTTAAGGTATTCTCTACTACTTCTTGCGCTTAAAGAAGCTTTACCTAATTCTCTAATAGAAGGCGCTATATAGCCTTGCTTACTAACGTAATAAGAAGAATAAGTTACCTAACGTAAAGATATACTATTAATACCTTACCTTAACCTTACGCTTCTTTATAGCTATCTATTAATAGCTTAATTGCAAGCTTCTTATACCTATCTATATCTTCTACCTAATTCTACGTAGTCTTAACACTATTAAGAATAATAT
>ML975598.1:0-10222 GCA_010015605.1 Decorospora gaudefroyi
TAAGTAACTCTAACTCTAATAACTCTAAAGAACCTATTAGCGCACTCTAGCTCTATAGCTAACGCCTACTTTATAATAACTAAATAGGTCTTCTTCTCTAGATACCTCTAACTACACCTATTGTGGGTGAAGGATATGCTCGATGCATGAGGTGGGTTGTATTGTTGTTGGTCGCTGCGTGCTGCGCGTCCCAAAGAAGTATTGGGCGCTAGTCTACAGCGCACGTGACGTACTACATAATGCTCCACTACATATCTCCCCCACTTGAGAGCTTGGTCCCCTCAAGCTCATACCTGTCACGACTACTACCCCCTTATACAGACAGCTAATTCCTTAACTCGCAACTCTTTGCGTCCGACCTAACCTTCTCTATAGTCCTGTTTTGAACTACCGCCCGCGCTAGTTCTTAGAGTAAGGAAAGAGACTAGGAAAGAGGGCGCTGAACTCCTGTTTGTGCGGTCCGGGCGACGCACGCTCGCGGTGGCTTTCGTTCGCAAAGCTCGGTTAGCCGCCTCCCCCCTCAATGACAGGTGAGAAACCAATTAGGAAGTAATCCGGCGGTGGAGGCGAGGCTTATTTTCTCGTTTGCCCTTCCCGGTCCTGCTCCGCTCTCCCTCACCTGCTTTCTAGGCTTTAGGACCACTGCGTATAAGAAACCCTCCTCTTTCGCCTAGACTTCTTCTCCCTTACTCCTTACTTCTCCTATCTTTTACCCTGCCTCGACTTCGCTTATCCAACCTCGCATTGGACATACTACAGACCTTTTTTTTTTCTCTTCTCTTTAACATGGCTACCGTTGATTATGGCATCGGTTCCACAGCCACCGGCATGGCTAAACTCGGCCTTGGTGGTCGCGGTGGCAGTGGCGGTGGAGGGAAGAAGCCTCCTCGTGGTGGTCGCGGTGGATTGACCCGTCATGCGAGCCCCCCTAAGAAGAAGCCATCCGGCACCTGGCTCGTTATGGAAGCCCGTAAGTATTCCTAATGATCCTCTGGATTACCCGCTGATCGTTTGCTAGTCATGAGGGCGGGCCTCCTCAACGTGCGAGTCGGGGGGGATCTTGCCCTGCGTATAGCCTTACTTCTCGCTTAGCTCCAACGTGCTGGCGTTAGGCTGCCCCATTTCCTTATTGACATCGCGAACGCGCACATCCGGGAGGCAAATGGGCAAACCCTAGGCAACTTCTTAGTTCGACCCCAAGCTCCTGCCCCAAATGCAGAAACCCTCTTCCATTGGCTTTACCGTGCGCCTCGACGGTACATCAACGACATGGAGAACAACCCCGCTAGAATCACAACGCTCCAGGATATGAACCAGTTCCACGAGAGGGTTATGAGGCATGGCGCTGCAAGCGGCGGAACTATTGGGCCCCATCCTTCAATGCTGGCCAGTCTCCTGCTCTTTTTCGTGGTTGGGGCCGTTGCATACGTTGCCCACGGCGATGTCACCCAGTCTAACTGCGCCTGCAATAACTGCCATGACGACGACTGGCCTTGTACTCAGGTTGTCGACGATGCCGGTTCCACCCAGTTGTTCGGTCGGTGCCTCATGTGCTGGCGCTTCAACCGTCATAACTGCTCCATGGGTAAGGTTGGCACTGTCCATTGGGATTCTTCCTGATCATTGCTGACTTTTTCTCTTTCGTTCAGACCTCGCCCGTCACGATGCTGCGGCCGATCCCGCTTCCACACCTTCTCGTCGATCCCGTGCTGAGAACTGGGAAGCAGGTCGGTTCACCTATCACCAGTTCTTTCCTCCAGGCATCGACTATCACCCTGCTGGCGCTCGCAGCCGAGTTGCGAGTCACTTTGGGGGTCCTTGGGACTCTCCTTCGCGTGCTCAGGAAGCTCAGGACTTGAGTCCCTCGGTTCGTCGCACTCAGCGTGCTGAGCTTCGTCGCGCCAATCAGAATAGCCGGGTACCATCAACCCCTCAACCTTCGGCCTCCAATCCGCCATTGGGACGGGTTCTGGATCAGGCCAACCGCAGGTCTCCTCGAGTTGTCATCACACGCGAAGAACAAGAGCGGGCCATCAGACTTTGGCGTGCAGCGGGTGGCCGCAGAGTCACGACCATTGAGCCAGCTACTGCTGTTGAGGTCGCCATGGATGAAGCTATCGCTTGCACTCATCATTATCGCACCATGGAAATGATTCTTGGGGACGATGGATGGGGTGAAGAGACAGAGGGTACCATTGGTGACGCTGTCCGCTCGCCTGAGCATGGTCCTCGTCGTTCCTTATCGAGCGCCTCTCCTTCATTGGCGACTCCTGGCGATGGCGGCCGAGGCATGTTCTATCGTGGTTCCACCTTTTCCCCAACCTTGACTGCCGTAGTTAAGAGGGAGAATCGTGGAAGCTCTGTGAGCCTTGATGAGTTCTTTGATGCGCTTGAGGGTTTTCCTGCGCCAACAGGCCTGCCTGAGGGACCGGATTCTAATCATGACGATCTGTATGCCGATCCATCGCCTCCTTCGCTGCCTGTACCTTCTTCCCCTCCTCCACCTACCCCTCGTCGCTTTCATGGGTTTGTGAATCCCAACCTTCGCGTTCCGTTGGACCGGCGCGTTCCGCTGCTGCAGCCTTCTCCGGGACCTGAGGCTCCGTCGTCGCCTACTCCTGCTCCATTGTCCACTGGGGCTCGCGTTCAAGCTGGCGGTGTGGCTCGGGCTGAGCAGGCGCACGGCACTCCAACTTGTGGTCCTCGACGTCCATGGACTGGCATGAACTGGGCTGCAGGGCTGGAAGATAACGATTCTGGGCCTTCCTCTCCTCCTAGGCGTTCTCCTCCTACTGAACTTGAGACTCGCCCAACTCCTCAATCAAGTCGGATGAGGCGTGACAACACTTTCAGGGATTTGTACGCGCGGGATGATGATGAGGGTAACAGCAAGGGCAGCGATAAGGGCAAGGGGAAGAAGAAGTAGGCTTCTTGGCGGTGCTTTCGTGGTTGACTGGTTGATGCGATCATTTTCATGACTTCATGGGTCATTGGGGCTGGTCTGGGCGATGGCGTTCTTGCTTTCCTGATCTTCCTTGCTCTTTTCTTCCTTGTTTTCCACCCTATTCTGGCTGTGCCTTCTCATTTCTGCTTGTTTTCCTACTCTCTTCCTCCCTTGTTCATGCTGCATTCCTTCTGATTTCTGCCCGTTTTCCTTTGTTTCTGTGCTCTTGCTTTCTTGTAAATAACCCTAAAAGTTTCAAAAGAACCTGGAAAACTTCTAAACTCCTTGCTCTTCCTTGGTCTCCCCCACTTGATTACTCGGCTGCCAATCTTGCTCTTGTTTTTCTCCCCCACTTGATGACTTGGATGGTGGCGTGATCGATGAACCATTGGTCTCTCTCCCCCACTTGATGGTTGGCTGTCCCTTAGCCAACCTCAGGTTCGCGTTCTTATCCCTGCATTCGCCCCCTTAAACTTCGCGATAGTCCGCATAGTGGCTGGGTGCTAGTCGTACTGTCGGTAGGCGCTTGGATCGAATTGGATCGGCCGGTCAATCTGGACTTCCACTTGGTGTCCAATGGGACCTTGAGGCAGGTGGTCCTTGTAATGTGATCTTGTGATTCGTCGGTCCCACACTTCCTCGCCTGCCTTATCTGCGGGTCCTGTCGACTTATCCGACTCCAGTGTGTCCTCTAGGACCACGGCGGGATCCACCCAATTGCGTTGGTGGAACTTCTTCAGCCGATTCCCCGCATATGTGGCCTTAAGAGGCGTTCCGTCGAGTTCTTCTAGGGTGTAGGTGCCCTTGCTTGTCTGGCGGGTGATGCGGTAAGGGCCTTTCCATCTTGGGCTGAGCTTGTGGCTGCGACTCATGTCGATGTCGTTGAGAGTTTCCCGGATGAGGACAAGGTCTCCATTGTCCATTGGGCTTGCGCGTAGTGAAGCATGAGCGTCAAACCATTCCTTGCCTTCCTGCCTCAAGCGCACCGTCCGATCCACAGCTTCTCGCAGCCGGTCGTCCCTGTGTTCGAACTGCTTTGCCCGTAGTGCCAACAGCGTAGCTGTGTCTGAAACAGTTGACCAAGGAAGGGTTTGCCAGGTTGAGATGTTAAGTTCCACTAGTAGGACATGTTCGCGTCCTGTTATGAGAAACACGGGAGTCTCTCCTGTCGAACGCTTGACCGTGACTCTGTCTGCCCAGAGTGCCAAATGAAGATTAGCAACCCAGTTGCCCTTCATTTTCCGCAGTGCACCGACAATTTCCTTGTGACCGCGCTCAATGAGTCCTTGGGCCTGTGGGTGGTATGCACTTGCGACCACTCGGTTGATGCCGTAGAGTGCGGTGAGTTCTTCAACCAGGCCTTTGTTCTCAGGTCCCCCATCTACTAAGAGTTTGAGGGGAACTCCCCATCTGGCAAATATCTCCTGTTCTAAGAACTTGGCCACGTTTGCGGACGAGTTCTCAACGAGTCCACGGGCTTCCACATACCCAGACATGTAGTCGCGTGCGACAACCAGGTATTTCTTGCCAGCGAGCCCGTCAGGCATGTACACGACATCCATAGTGACCCACATCCATGGTGCATTGGGCCCTTCAGTCGGGTGCAGCTCCTCATCAAAGCGTTGAGAAGCGTGGAGCTGGCATGGTTCGCATGTCCTAATATAGGCCTCAACGTCCCTGAACATGTTGCGCCAGAAGTACCGGTGCCACACCTTCCGCCAGGTGCCTTCTCTCCCGCGGTGGCCTGAATCGTCGTGTAGCGCCCCAATGATCTGTTGCTGCTCTTCTGGGTTGTCGATGACACGGCGAAGGGGTCGTCCAGGTGTTGAGTGAGCCCAGAGCCTGTTGTCGATAACTCTGAATTTCCTGCTTGCGCGACGCAGCTTCTGCAGCTCTGATCTGGATAAGCCCCCCGGATTCTTCAGAGTGAGAAGCCAATGCGCTATGTTCCTGAAGTAGTCGGTGTGTAGCGAGTCGAGAATGCTGAGGTCGATTGCATTTGCCCTGTGTACGTATGCGAGGTCCCAATGATTCGTTGAGGCTCCTCGCGAAAGTGTCATGGCCCCAAGCTGACGGTCGATGAACTCCTCCACATCATCCTCCGGCTCCTCGGGTGGCTGCCATCCAACAGGCTCTGGTCGCCTTGACAATGCATCTGCAACTACGTTCTTCTTTCCAGCAATATGGCGGACTTCAAATTCCCACATGTTAAGCAGTGCAAGCCAACGAGTGATAAGAGCTCCAGGTAGATCTGTGGCACTGCGGTTGAGCTGGTCAACAAGGGTTCTTGCGTCTGTCTCAACTACAAAGTGTACTCCGTAGATCCAAGGTCTGAACTTCTTGAGAGCTAGAAGCATTGCTTTGCATTCGTGTTTCCCAGAGTCCCAATTTCGTTCCGTGACGGCCCATACCCCAGATTCGAAACGAACAGGCCTCCGACGACCCATTGAGTCCTCTTGCTGAAGCACCGCTCCCCATCCTTTCTTGCTGCCATCCACGGATATAACGATCAGCCGGAGAGGCTCACAGTATTCGATGGAGACTAGGGCTGGAGCCGTCGTGATACGCCTCTTCAACTCCTCCATTGCATTAGATGCCTCAGTGGTCCAATGAAAGGCAGCATCCTTACGCAGGAGATCGAAAAGAACAGAAGCTGTTCTGGCGAAGTTTTCAATCCATATCCGGTAGTAGACGCACAGCCCAATGAACATGCGGACTTCCTTTGGGCTCGTACACGCAGGCCATTCCATAATCTTGATGACTTTCTTCGGGGCGGGATGCCTTCCATCGCGGTTAACAACATAGCCCACGACTCCCATGCTGTCATAGCACCAGTCGCTCTTGAATCCAGAGGCAGTCGCACCAGCCATTTCGAGATTGCGAAGGACCTTGTCAATATTGATGATGTGCTCCCCAATGAAGCGTCGGATCCCGAACTCTAGCAGCTCCTCCCCATAATTGGTCTTTGGACCCTTCACCGCTATGTCATCCATGTATGGCATGCAGACGGCCGGTATGAGGTCCTGGAGGATCTTGGTAACCACACGGACGAACTCCGCAACTGAGTTGGTGGTCCCCATGGGCAAGGTGCATTGCTGAACAAGGCCATGACTAGGTGTGAAGAACGCGGTCAAGGCTCGGGAGTCAGGATGGAGCTCCACCTGGTCATAACCAGAGAAGAAATCAATAAGAGAGACCACTTCACAGCCCGCGAACTCTTCGGAGAACTCGTCTGGGTTGGGTGGCAGGTTCGCATCCCTAACAGTCACCCCATTGATTTGTTGGGCATTATTGATGAGTTGGTACCCCTTGTCCTTCTTCTTGACCAGAAACCACGGGTTGCTGTATGGGCTTTTGCTATACTCGAGCGTGCCTCTCGTCAGGCGTTCCTGGATCATCTTGTTGACTTCGTCCCGAAGCTTGCGCGGAATAGGGAAGTTGCCCTCTTTCCATGCTTCATGGGGGACAGTGTTGATGCGAACAGGTGGTATGACGTCCGGATGGATGCGTCCCGATTCCGGAAAGTCGAAGCTTAGTGCCGCTTCTCGACAAAAGAACACCTCTTCTAGCATTTCGCGTTCCCTTGGCAAGAGCCACTCTGCTATCTTCATCTCCTTTAGTCGCTCCGTCGTGATCCGGCTTCCGCGCGGAAATGGGGCCGTCCGGTCCCCAATGAGGTGTGGGAACTTGCGCCATGATTGGTCCGGGTTAGGAGGTTGTCGCTCTCTTGCCCTTTCCTGCCAATCCAGTCTCCCCTCTACTGCGTGAGGCCTTACTAAAGAGTTGGCCACCGGCTGTACCTTCTTATCTTTGGACTTGTACATAGTTGCGAGCTCAAAAGCAACCTCAGTGCGCGTGGATGTCTTCTCAACACTCTTCCACATCCTCTTAGCCCGCCGGACCTGCTGTGCTTCCGCTCGATGCAAGTACGCCAAATCCCTGAGAATCTCATCTACTTCTTCATCCATGTCGGGTTCTACCGCGATCACGAGGATGCCGTCATCATCCTGGATGACGATGCCGCCATCCATACTCTTCCCAATGGTTCCTTGGTAACTGTAATGGACGTAGTTCCGTTGGTCAGGTATGAACATGCGATCCTCCTCGACAGCCTCACACAAGTCCCCATACTCCGTCCGGCCCGGCGTTAAAAGCTCTGGCGAGTCCATAGCTTCGAGTTCTTGCTTCCATGCTCGTCTGCCCCTGTTATCGCTTGGACCAGCCGGGGTGCCTGCACAATACGTCACAGCGGCTCCCAACAAGTCATTGGGACCGGCCTCGACAATATCCCATCCATACCCGCGTTCCGGTTTTAGCCACCAGAAGTCTTCTTCGTGTCCTAGGTCTTTTGGCATTCCAGGAGCTCTAAACCTAGAACTTAGGCTCCGAACTCTTTTGGCTGCACCACGTCTCTTGCTATGGTTCCTATTGTGTTGTCGGTGGCCGCAACAAAACTGGCTCGTGATGATCGATCTTCTGTGAAAATGGTACACTTCATTCGTCCATCCGCCTCGTACTCAAAGCAAGATTGAGAGTCCGCCAAGTAAGGGTTACCTAGGATGACGGGATTCGACAAGGATCTGAGCACAAAGAAATTGGTGGGGATGATGATGTTCCCAATGGCCACTGGGGCTCTCCAGACCATACCAGCGAAGTCCTCATAGGTTCCATTGGCTGCCTGCATCCTTGACGCCGCCATCTCTTGAGGCATGGATGTGACCACCAGGCCTGCAACTTGAGCAGTTTTGAGCCTGATCGTGTTCAGTTCAGCGCCTGAATCCAGAAGTGCTGATAGTCGTGCACCGTAAATGCTCATTGGGGCGCGGGGGCAGTCACGCCTGACATGCTCAAAGCCATGGTCCTTGTCATATTCGCGCCTCTCTGCCGTGTTCCTGGCCTCGTTGGAAGCTTGGATGTTAAAAGCTTGGTAGGTGTGTTCGCGAACCAGGGTGGGAGTAATGCCCGTTCGGCTCCTCCCTCGAGACCCCACACGAGTGATTATTCCATTCCGGGCTTCCACATACATGTACTCTGGACAGGCTACCGAGATCTGGTTGTTCTGAAGGTTGGAGCGGCCCGAGCCGCTATTGGGCTTCGGCGGGTTTGCGACGGCTGCTAAGTCTTCCGTGGAGTAGAAGGGCTTGCCAAAGCGCTTTTGAAGCTCAGGAGCAATTGCAAGGAGGTCCCGGAGCGACACTGGAATCGTTGAACCTAGGACTTGTTGCATCATTTCATCAGGGTTGGCAGTAAGTGCTTCTAGAAGCCGATGTTTCTTTGGGACGTCTTTGGAGCTTGATGCCTTTGGTGGGACAATATGGCGGTCCTCTATGTCGATGTCGTCACTGAACGCCACTGCCTTTGGGAGGAGCTAATCTGCATCGCGGCTCTTGTTGTTGCGCACGATAGGAGTGTGTCCTGATGTGCCCTTAATAGCTGTAACCCCGTTCACGTGGCAGTTTGTGGGGAAAGACTGGGCGAACTCTGCGTTGTTGACTGACAATTTCCTAAGGGGGTCCTCAATGGCCATACCGGCGTTCTGCATCTCTAGCATCCATTCTGATTCGTCTAGGACGCCTGAGGCCATGGTAGGATCCGAGTTCATGACGATGATGTTGCTGGAGACCCCAATGGATCCTGGGGGCTTAGCAACGTATGGATTTTCGTTGGTTAGAGGGTCTATGACGGGCTGGTTTTCCTGGCGCAGCTTTGCCTTGATGCCTTCCACGATAGTGTTGACAATGGGGTCGCCGTTGATATTCCGTACTTCTTCCAGGGGGAGCTGCTCTGTGCCCCATGATAGGCGACCCCTCTGGTTGATGAACACCCATCGATTTCTTACAAGCGCTTCCCGACCTGGGCATTGCATTTGCGGGTGTCCTTCCTTTCCACACGCAAAGCAGACTATGGGAGTTCGCGGTGTATTGTATGGTCTGGCGGTTTGAGAGTTCTGCTGGAACCCTGATGTGACTTGGGGGGCGGTGTACGTTCGTGGGAGTTGGCTCGATAGGGCATTGGGCTTCGCTGTGGTGGCCACAAGTTGGCTGAGGGCTATGCTGATGTTATTCTGTACGTCTTCATAGGAAAGGAGCTCCGCTTCCCTCGGGGCTTGAGGTGCTAGGGCAAGCTCCATTCCGTTCAATTTAACGTTAGAGAACTTCTCAATGAGATCTTCGACTTCTCCTTGCGTAGGCTCGTAACCGGGAGGCATTTGGACTCCACGTTCTCCCTTTGGGCGCGAGGCAGCAGGTGGTAGGGTACCCGGTCGTCGCACCACTCTTGACGGGTCCAGTTGGGCGGGGCGGAACATGTCTCTTGCGAGCAATGAGCCATCGGGGTTGTATTCAGGAGTTCTCCCTTTTCTTCCAAACGATGGGTTGAACGTGGCTAGCTCTGCCTCTCGTGAGGCAGTCTTAGTCAGAAAGGCTTCAAGCTTGGCGTAGTCGAACTCATAGGGTCTCGTTGTAGAGAGGTCGAACTTGTTGAGAGTCTTGGTGAGAAGGGACTTGTTCAGTCCTTTGGCTAGGTAGAAACCCTTCTGACCATTGGTGACTGTTCCTGCTTCAAGGCAACGCGTGAACCTAGGGCCGAAGCTGTCCAGGTATCCTCTGAGGGATAGGTTGTCCGTGACTGAGCAGGCTTGACACCAGCGTCTCAATGAGTCCTCGGTCTCCTCCTGTTGGACTTGGTCTTGAGTGCGGAAGCGGGTGCGAAGCACTGAGCGCACTGCGTCCCAGTCCTGATCTTCTCTGGCCCTATTGAACTCAGCCATGCTGGATTCAATGATGTCTCGGCGTGTTATGTCGCAGTAGTCCAGGAGGCGGGCGATGCGGTCCCCAATGGACCAGTGATAGAACGCAGAGCGGCGTTCCACTTCTTTGAGAAAACTGGTGACGTTTTCCCCATTGAAGATGAGAGGCGTATCGGCGAAGGGGCTTGGTTCATTGACGTAGGTGCTGCGCCCATTGTCGTTCGCAAGCATGCTGACGCTGGTAGCGATGAGTTGGAGGATTCCGCGTAGGTTCGCTCCGCTTATCACATCATCTTCAAGGGGGCCAGGAGTGTTGGCGCGGCTGTTGCTTTCTAATGTGGGCTGTCCTGAAGGTACTTCGGGCTGTAAGAAGGCGGCGGTGGTCACCCCCTCTGGGTCAACGCCCATGGGGGTCGGAACGGGAGCATTGATGCCTGAAATGGAGTTGTTGGTGCTTGATCTGCCATTGCTAGGGCCAGTGTGCCTGGAGCGTATAGGGATATTCGCTGCCATTGCGAGGTGTCGTCCTT
>ML975601.1:0-10025 GCA_010015605.1 Decorospora gaudefroyi
AAACCCAACCCCCATTCAAACAAACCCAACCCCCATTCAAACAAACCCAACCCCCATTCAAACAAACCCAACCCCCATTCAAACAAACCCAACCCAAACCCAAACACCACCCCAACTAACCAACATAGCAGCAACACACCATTCCCTCCCAGCATCACCTACATATACACATACCAAGCAGCCAACCGTACAGTATGCACATCCTAACAAACGTACTTTAGCACAACCACCACCAACCACAACAGCCAACCAAGCTCCCCTCCAGTAAAGCCTTAACCCCTGTCCACACACACCCCACCACCACCACCACCACCACCACCCCTCTAGTCCCACAAGAAAAAAGCATAGTACAGTAGTGGAGTGGAGTGCATAATATCCGCGGTTGATCGACCGGTCGGTAGGGACGGGTAAGGGTAGATCATGAATATTGAGAGTATGCGCTGGCGCGCGAGGAGGCCCAGACACTACTACTATACTGGTTCGAGACTCGGGGTGCGGGTGGAGTCGGGAAGGAAGAGTGGGGTGGGGAAGAGCGGTGAAAAGGATTTCAACTTACCATCTCCATCTAATGAACGGTTTGGCAAGGATATAGGGGAATTATTTGGTTCTGCGGACGGGATGCGTTCTCACAGACATGTTCAAAGTTCGTGGCGGGTGCGAAGATTAAAAAAAAAAAAAAAGTAATTCAAATGTATATATTTTTTTCTTCTCCTCCTGGGGGTACTACATGGGATGAGTGACGGACTATTTACAGTAAATAAACAGAAAAAAAGTCCCAAAAAACACTCATAGCCATCCATCCCCATGCAACGAACTGAGGAGAAGTTCGTGTTCCACACCTGTCGAGATCCAGCCCGTTCCAGGCACACTCAACGTGCACCAAGAGCCCCAGCCCGCTGAATCCAAATGGTGGAAGAACAGTTCCAACGCCCTGCTCATAACAGTAATAATAATAATCACGATATCCCAATCTTTTGCTTCCATGCAAAAGATAAAAAGGGAGTAAGACAATCGATAGATACACACTTCGTTTTTTCGGATAGGTCAATAGAAGAAGCAAACATCCCAGTCACAGCAAACCCCCCAGTCCTTGATAAGACATGTACGGGCGCTGGAGGAGCAGTAGTAGTAGATCACAAGCCACGGATAAAAAACAAGAAAAATAGCCGCTCGCTCGCTATGCCAGTAACACAATCGTCAAGAAAGATATAAAAAGAAGGCCATTTTTTCAAAGACAGAAAAGAGAGGGGAACAAGGAATATGCCGTTACATTCAACAATACAGCAAGGCAGTGTTGGAAGCGTGGCTATATCCAAGGACACTCCTCCAACTGCTCGCAGTCGTAAATGTGGAGTTTATCCAAAAGGGACACGAGGACTTGCCAGTCCTGTGCTTGTCGCCCGCTCGCTTGCATAATAAATAATCAAGTAGTCGTGATCGTTTGTCGTGGCCATGCCATACGTCAGCCGTATCCGTTCAGAAAGTCAATAAAAGTCGTAGGGATCATAGGAAAGAAAACGAAGATCCGGTGCCGCCCGGTAAGGAGTGTGATGCAGTTGGGTAAGGTTATGGGAAACCATAAGTATGTTGTATCGTTGATCGTAGATCGCTGAACTTGGTATCGAGTATGACACCGGGGAATCGCAGGAAAATGCAGACAAAGTCATTCATCGTTGTTTTTGTGGGGGGTCGTCAGCCGTTATCGGACACGTGGAGTCGTGGATCGTTGGGTGTTGGCGCCGTGAGTGAGTGCAAGCTGCTGGGGCGTTTGTCGGTGGATGAGTCGATGATGAAGGATAGGTCGAGAAGAGGATGTGCAGCCTGGTAATTAGATGATGGTGATGTCGTGAGAGGATGGGAGGCTTGAAAGGCCCTTTAGTTAGCCCTGATGACCAACTTCGAGAGGAACTTGTTTGACAAGGAGTCGAAGTCCTGGCGGTCGAACTTGCAGTCACTTCTTGAACGAAGGTACGTTTCTAGTGGGTATCTTAGTTTCTGATGCAATGGAAGAGATGCGTATCGGGCTTACCATATTTAGTGACATGCGCGCGGACCTCAGTCATGGCATCGCACACTGCTGGGTTGGAGTTGAGGAGGTGGTGGTGTTTCCGGGAGTCCCACTCTGTGAAAGAGGGGAGCTTTTGGGAGATGGCCGAGAAGAGGCCAACGATGACGCCAACAGGCGTGCCCTCCATCTCGCCGCAAAACTTGTTGACAGCACCAATGTCTGGGACACGGTAGTTGCAATCGAATTGGATCAGCTCCCACACGGCTAGAAGGATAGCAGCGAGCATGAAGATGGTGGGCCAGTTCTTCAGCTTGTCGCCGCTGTACACGGATTGGTAGAGCGAAGAAAGCTCTTCCAGGACGTCCTTCTGCAGCTCACGCCACATGTCGGCAAGAGCGCACTTGACCTGGAAGTTGATCATGACGGGCGCGATGGTCTTGCCAGAGAACTTGGAATGTTGGTCCTCGACCTTACCAGGCGTGTTGTCTTCCTCACCGAGACCCTCGACCATGGTGACATGAAGGGTCAGGTTGTAGGCGAGGACAAGCTTGAGTGCCTTGCGGATGACGGGAAGCTTCTCCCGGCAGTAGAAGCGGTAAGCCGTCTTCAACAGCTCGGTGACGAAGTAGGTACCCTCAAAGTACTCGTCGACGAACTGCTCGAAGCCACCGTCGATGTGGCGGTCGAGGTAGTCGGAGAGCATGGCGTGCGAGATGCCCTCCATACCAGCAGACAATTTGGCAGTGTTGATCTCGAAGTGGAGCCCGTTGAGCGTCTCATGCCAGTCGACGCCGAAGCACTTCTCGTCGCGCACGTAGACATCGCGCGCCATGATGGGCAGGTAATGACCATAGCCATGGGTAACGTAGATGAGACGCTCTGATGTCGAGAAGCCCTTGATGTTGCCGATGGAGAAGCCGAGACTGACATGGCGCTCGTAGTCGGCCTTCCAGTCCTTCATGAAGTAGGCAATGTCCTTGATGTCAATGCGCGTGCACGGAACCTGCCAGAGACGCGCGTGGGATGGCTGGCAACCAGCGCACGGATCACCCTTGTCGCACGTCTTCTTGAGGAACTTGCACCTCAGGCATGCGCGAAGCTTGCGGATTTCGTGTGCTTGCTGTCTTTGATCAGGCCGGAGAGGCCCCTTCCGCCTCCCAACGCGCTTCTCGCCCGTGGCGTCTTTCTTGGTCGTGTGCGCGGGTGTCTTCTTGACAATGGTCTTGGCAGGCTTCGCCCCCGTCGCTCCGACAGGTGACTTCCTGCGGCGGACGGGCGGTGAGCTGACGGCAGACGAGGTCGGCGACGCCGTGTTGGAGGATGTCTGCTTGATCACAATGGGCTCGACGCGGGCCATTGGCGGGCTGACCGACTGGGTCGGCGAGATGTAGTTGGAGAAGTCGTGGTCGCTGAGGGGGAGCGCGTGACTGTGGTTGCAGTTGTCGGAGTGGGTATGCGAGTGCACAAGCTCCAGGGTGTTGTCTGCCTCTGACTGCGGGGAGTGCATGTTGGGGAAATGGATTTCCTCGAAGCTGCTGAAGGAGTGGGCTGAAGGGGGGACGTCGGACTGGTTCGAGGTGGAGGAGTCGGAACCAGTGCGTATGTGGAGGTGGGCAGGGTTGATGATGGCAGAACTGTCGGAGTAGTCGTAAGAATTGCGGTGACTGAAGCCGACATCGACCCAGCCGTTGTCGCTGCTTGAGAGCGAACGGATCTCCATCCAGTTCTCGCCAGGTGACCCGGTGGACACGCTATTGGCGGTGGCCGCGTTAGAGTTGGCGGTGTAGTCCGGGGCGCTCGAGATGTGGGTGAACTCGTGCTGGAAGTCGGCCATTTGGAAGGGCGCCGCACTCAGGGTCGGCAGCCCGTCCATGGCCGTGGTAGTCATGAAGTTCATGGGGGCCATGGACATGGAGTTCATCATGACCTGTGACGCATTGATGCCAAACTCAACGGGCGATGTTTGCAGTGGACCCCCGTACGACGCGCCAAAATCAGGGCCCATGCCCATGGAGCCCTGCCCGTAGCTGTCGTGGCCAAAGCCGTCCGTGTTCGAGTTGATGTTCATCCAGGTGGCCAGCATCGGGTTCATCGGTTGCATGGCCGCGGGGAACCCGAGGTTCATGGTGTGGAGGGGAGCGATGCTGGTCGCGCTCGGGTGAGGGTTGTGCGCGGTTGAGGCGGCCACGGTGTTGATGCGGCGCTGGTTCTGGTTCTGGTGCTGCTGCTGATGCTGCTGTTGTTGTTGCTGCTGGCCGCCATCGTGCTGCTGCTGTTGCTGCTGTTGCTGTGACATGGTCCCAGGTGAGATTGGCAGCGGCCAGGTGTGGGAGAAGTTGTAGGTTTGGCGGTTGGGGTCAAAAGACGGGTCAAAAGCTCCGTCTACGCCATAGATGGCCCCGTCAAAGTCGATATGCTGGTTCTCCATGTTTGCACGGAGGGTGAAAAGAGGTTCGAGTGTTCTCAGCCTCGGTGAGCTGATAGTAAGCGGTGAAGGTCAGCGGGCGAGCGCCGACCAAGTGTGGGCGATGCCAAGACCCTGACCGCTTCTTGTATGCAACTCGTAGCCCCACAACGTCCAATCGCTCGTCTAGGCCTACCGAATACTTGCTAAGGCAGGTGTAGCGCCAAAAGCGCTGCAGCGGACCGCGCGATTCGCAATCGAGCGCAGCAAAACCCTGAGGAGCACCGTCGTGGGCGAGGGTTCCCAGACGGGCGCGGGTGCATGAGCGGGTTTGACTATAATAACTATCACTAGCTATCGTGGAGAGCGGCGGCCGGCCTCGTAGCGAGCACATCACCGAGGAGCGTGCAAGAGACGGCACCATGGTGCCCCCACTGCCCAGACCATCAGGCCAACTTGGCCTGCGAGCACCATGTGTCTAGCTGCCAGCTGCTGTCTGCTTGCTGTCGCTGCAGCCAGTGAGCCAGTAGTGAGCGCGGGCCGCCATCGAGAGACAACCCCTCCTTCGATAACACCCGATAGGCGTTCGACTCACAGGGAGGGGGGACGGGTGGGATCAGCGTGTGGAGAAGGACGTTGGGGATGCCGCAACAAGCAAATAATAGGTAATGCAGAGACAACCGCTGTCGAGTCTCGAGTTATCCTCGTACCTAATCCATCCATCCTGCCTGCCACCGAGCGAAGCCGCTTGCGCTACCATCAGTAACCAGTGCTGGCCGCATCTCCAGTCCTGTGCAAGAATGATAAATGTTGACGGCGGCGGCGGATACCGGTAGATGAGGAAGGGGCGGCTGCATGAGGAAGTCGCGGATGCTACAGTGATCCGCCAGGGTCAGCATTTGCCTCGCTGGCATAACCTGGCCTGCGACCTCTCCAACGCCAACGTCCAGTCAAACTCACCGACACGTCCAAAAGATCGCTGCGCAGAACCTCTCTTCGTCATCGTACATTCCACCATGGCCGGCTTGCTTCCACGCCGCGAGCCCGCTCTCCCAGCGCTTCCTCGTGCTTTGCCAGTCGGCATGTCGTGCATGTTGGGAGCGCGTTCTGCGTAACATCGTTTCCCCATCGTGCTACTTCGCGCCCTGGCCTTGCCTCCGAATGCCTCTACTACTAGGCCGAGCGCGAGGGTTTCAGGTATTGTACCGTCTGTCATGCTGCGCCTGCATGCGCCCGCTTCAGCAGTCTTGACAGAACCGCCATCCTTGTTCTTAACCATGGCCGTATTACATTGGTGTCACAGTTCCCTGTGGCATGCCGACAAGTCTCCGTCTAGCAGTCTCTCGTCACCGTCTGCCATTCGCTCTGTTTGTGCGGCTGTGTGCATGCCTTGCTTTCACGCTTCGGCCTTGTCTCAGAGACGTTTTCACGTTTTCGTCCGACTCTTCGTATCCGTTTTGTGGCTTTTGGTAGCTACGCAAGCCACAACGACAAGCAATTGCGTAGCTTTGCACGCGACTTGCTGACGTTCCCTATTGTCCTACCTAGTCATCCACCTATAGACAAGGGGCGGTTACCCTGTTGTGTCCGGTATGACACGAGTACGCATAGCGAATGGGTCGAGTTGAATCGTGTGCACGTGAGCTGATGCTTGGAGACGCCTGAAGACTGGTGCGATAGTCAGCTATGGAAGACATGTTGCAAGCATGGGGATGGGAATTGGGGAGCTGAAGCAATATTGCCTCGGATGGAATACCCTATCTTCTGCGCGTAAGACGTAGTGTTACCGCTTCACTGGGTTGTGAGTTGTTTAGCTCGCGAGGTGAGTAGGGCGAGCAAAGCCGATATGTTTTTGTCAACATCCGTGACTAATCATTTGTTTGCTAACTATCTATCTATAAGCGGAAGTCGGTGTTCACTTTCCACTTGCCAGTGTGTGACATGGGCCGACTGCTCTGGCAAGTACGTACCCCATCAGCCCCTTCTTTCCACTGACCTTTTTCCTCACCATGATCGATCTTTCCATCCTCGTACCATCTGGGCTGTCTCTATGTACTATTTCTATACCACTGTTACATAACGATGGCGTACCTGAAGAATGGAAGAAGGAGCCGCGAGGCCGAGAACACCAGATGACGTGAAGCCTGTTGAGTGCCTCTATAGTATCCAATAGGATGCGTTCAAAATCAGAAACCCTTCTTACTTTCTTCCCATATCCTTCCTTCGTTGCGAGCTGGAATTAGAAAATATTTGGAAGCTCCTCTTCCTGTTAAATAGTAATGACTACGCATTCGACCATTTCAATATTCTTTGCGCCTTGTTCTCAAGATATTGAGGTGAGGTGGCTGATTTGATGTGCAAGGTTAGATATATGTTCAACATACACTGAAGTTTGTTAAGGGGGCTGTACCTAACCACGACGATGTCTTTTGTATTGAGTGAATGAATACAAGTGGACCAAGTACCAACATCCTCAAAACCCTTCCTTGTCCTCAAAATACCTGCGCATCTCATACACCGCCATATAAGGGATAACAAAAACCGGATGCACAGAATTCACAACATCGTCCTTATCCCAAACAACATCTTGCCCATCCCACTGGCCCTCAGTCTTCCAGTGGTAGGGCGCACCAAAATCTCCGGAGCCAATATCGTTGTTGACCTGCTCGTCATAGACGTACTTGTGCTGCGCAGTACTCAATCCCGCCAGGTTATAACAGGTGTGATAGGCGTCTGAATGTTTTCCCGGCTTGTCTTTCAACCCGCCCTTCTTTTCCTGACAGCCGGCTAGGATGTAGCGTGCCAGTGCCGGCCTGTTCCAAAGCCCGGTCGTAGTGGCTGCTTCGACGATGGACCAGCAGCCGCCGACCCAGTGCGAGTAGCAGCCGTCCACAAGCTTGTTCGTTCGCCCGTTGTATCCGCCTTCGGGTGAGGACTGACGAGACGATAACCAGTGGGTGAGGAGATGAACGTTGAGGTACTTGTGCAGCGTTTCTTTCGGTGGTCCTAGAATGGCAAGAGCAGCTAAGCCACAGAAAGCATATGCGCCGTGGGCCTCGTTGCCGGGCGTTGCTGAAATCCCGCCGTCCCAGGATTGACATTTCGATATCCACTCTCCAAGACCATCTGCAAAGTTGCTGAGGCCGTGTTTCCGTGCTGGTGCATCGGGCGGGAGTTCGAGAGGGAGGTTGGTGAGGGATAGGATGACGGCGGCGCAGTAAGCACCACGGATATCTTCTTCGCCTCCTGGGCACATGGTGAAGCCTCCGTCTGCTTGCTTCATGCGACCCAGGAAGTGCCATAGCGTCTTGCGATTGATGGTTTCATATGCTTCTGCACCACCGCACATGGCAAGTGATAGCGTTGCGGCATACGTACAGGCAAGATGGCCATATTGTCCGTAGCCACCTCCGAATCCGCCATCCGGGTGT
Source organism: Decorospora gaudefroyi (assembly GCA_010015605.1). Taxonomy (NCBI): domain Eukaryota; kingdom Fungi; phylum Ascomycota; class Dothideomycetes; order Pleosporales; family Pleosporaceae; genus Decorospora; species Decorospora gaudefroyi. Next base: position 7,844 of record ML975601.1, read on the forward strand.
TGGGAGAGAGAGAAGGTGTGGGCTCCCCTACACAATGTTAGCCAAATGTCCAAACGAGGATAGGCTGGTCGAAGTCTTTAGGATGGATTGCAAACGTGGTTGATGAAACTCAGAACTACCTTTTTTTGTATTGAGATACGTCAATACCCAACGCAGTCATGCTCTGGAGACCCCAATATATGATCCAAGGCCGCGCCGCATCCAGGGAAGCAAAATGCGCCGGATAGTCTCCAACAATCATCTCCAGCATATCCTCATGTCTTTTGCGTTGAAGTTTTGGTATCCCAAAAGAATTGAGCGTATAGCCATTCGGATTGCCCTCCAAGTACGGTAAGATGACCTTTGCCGTCTCATCCTCTACCTCGGAGGTTGCCGTCACCAAGGAGTCTCTGATGGGAATTCTCACACTATCCAGATAGACAATGTGAGCCTGTTCTTCCACGGTAGCGGTCCCCATATCTTCGTAGTCGCTCTCAAGTTCCTCGTCAGAAAGCTCTTCGAACCGGTCGGATGCGGGGACGATTTCCTGCAAGCGGGAGGAAGGTGCCTGAGCTGAGAAGCGCAGGGGAAGGGCCATCTTCTTTACATGCACGTTGCGGCTTTTGGATTTGGATGGTACGCGAATGGGCATCTGTGAGTGGCTGGTGTGGACAATGGCTTTCTTGCAAGGGTTGCTTAGTATTGTTCGTGTGGGCGCGCCGCCGCCGGATACGGTTTGTATATCACGGCTTGTCCTGTATGACAACACCCCTACCACTCACGTAGGCAAGGACGGCCCTTTGTGTTGGCTGCATATGCTAGCGTAAACATTGGAGGAGGAAAGAGGGGAGCACGTGAGGGGCATTCAGATTGGTGCTAGCTGGGCTTGGCAACCGAGGCTGGTCGCTTCGCATATCGATAACACATTTCCACCACCTGGGCATTCCCTCCATCCCTTCATCCCTTCACTCCGGCGAAACCTAGTATCCGAGTTCTGTCAATCTGATGGACGTACACCAGCCATGCCTGCCAATTCCTCGCCGACCGTTGCGCCCGCGAGCTTCAGTGGCTCACTCTCCTGCAACACAAACAGCATGCGCGTCCATTCCGTCTTGCTATGATTGATCCACTGATGCATCGTTCCACGCTGAACCGCAACGTCTCCCTTCTTCATCAACCGCTTCTCGCCGCTGTCCAGCAGACACTCCACTTCTCCCTCGAGCACGCAGCCGTAGTCCAAGCTCACAGTCCGGTGCATCGTGCACGCTGTGTCCGGAGGGATATCGACGTGACGCAGAACTGTGCCACCGGCGACAACGAGACCCGGTGGGTTTTTGAGGTAGTCGCCGTACAGATCGAGGTCTTTGTCTTCATTCATGTCTACCGGGAAGCCTTTGGTGGTGAAGCTGAGGGCGAAGGCGATGCCGTCGGCGTTGGCCTTCATCTTGCTCTCCTCGCTGAAAGCCTTGCTGAAGACGGCTTTGCCTTCATCGTTGTGGGCGGTAATATATCGGTGGATCTTGGGAAGCGCGCCGAGGTGTGCCATACTGCGTCTTTGATGGAGGATGTCTGGTGGCCGGGTGACGTTGGAGATTCTCAAGTCCAGGGAAAGAGCAACACCCGGGCTTGTTATCTCGAGTGGGCTGAAAGTGTCAGACACTCAATGATGTATTGAGGTGCCCCACGTGTCTCACCCGGAAGCTTCACTCCAACAAGCGTTACACCGACATGGCAAGGGACGGGAGATGCGCGTGGAGCCGAAGGCCGGCAGTGCGGGATCTGGCCCACCTTCCCATACTCCGACATCTACGAAAATATGTGAACAACATGGCCTCTCCAATAGCCTGAATTCCTCTATCTGACCTTTTGTTGGTGTCGGATGTCCGGCCCATATACGCCCGTGAATATATTGCCTCCACCCTGTATATCTGCAACGCTTGTCGGCATCTGCAGAGGCTACGACCGAAGAACAGCTGAATAGCAAAAACGCGACTCAGCATCACTAATCACCATCTTCCTCCCAAGTCGAGGACGTGTAGACATCATACGTTCCCTAGTGGTTCTCAACATCCATCATTCGGTGGCATCTCCGCTGACTAGGCCGACGATTACCGAGGTGGGACACACAACGAGCCAGGACCCTGATCGAGCCACCCCACCAAAATATCACCACCACAAAAATGAGGCTGTAGAACGCCACACA